>JAVCKV010575278.1:0-31977 GCA_032274145.1 Herpochondria borealis | reverse complement strand
TAAAAACAACGATTGGAGAAACAAAGTAAATGCTCTTCGATCAGCAAGTAATGGTAAAATCTCTAATGAAGATTATTGGCAATTGCTTCAAGAAGCAGAATCTAATCCTATTGAAAATTTCATTTTTCAAAATAACGGAGATTATACTTTTTCTAATAAAACTAAGGATTGGGGATTCGATCAAAAACTATTTTCTAATGGCGCGGCTTATGCCGACTTGGATATGGATGGAGATTTATAATTGATTGTTAATAACATCGACAATCCAGTATCTATTTACCAAAACAATGCGACAGAGTCTGGAGCCAATCACATCCGTTTTCAACTACAAAATAAAAATAATCCAGGAGCAGTCATGAATGCTAAGGTGACTATTTTTAATGGTAACCAAAAACAATACGCCGAATATACTACGGTTCATGGATATCAGTCTTCAGTGGAAAACAAAGTTCACTTCGGACTTGGCGACTGGACCAAAGTAGATCGCGTAGAAATTAAATGGCTAAATGGTACCACCTCTACCCTAGATAATCCTGCGATCAATAAAACACATACCATCGATTTTAAATCCATCTCTAAAGTCGCTTCTGCGCAAGCGCCAATGAACGCACCCTTTATGGATATTTCCAATCAACAAAAAGAAGTTACGTTCAGCCATAAGGAAAATGAATTTGATGATTTTGCAAGAGAGATATTACTTCCACATATGCAATCGACTTTAGGTCCACACTTAGGTGTTGGCGATGCCAATGGAGATAAATTGGAAGACTTTTTTATCGGTGGCGCCAAAGGACAGGCTGGAGAATTGTATCTACAACGAGCAAACGGAATTTTCTATAAAGCTCCAAGTCAACCTTGGGCCAAGGACAGTAACGCAGAAGATATGGGCAGTTTGTTTTTTGATGCCGACGGAGATGGAGATCAAGATCTTTATATTGCCAGCGGTGGTGGTGGTGAATTCAAAGTCAATGATCCTATGCTTCAGGATCGTCTGTATCTGAATGACGGAAAAGGTAATTTTTCAAAATCAAAAAATGCTTTGCCCAAGATGCACATTAGTTCCGGTCGAGTTACCGGAAGTGATTATGATAAAGATGGAGACATTGATCTTTTTGTCGGAGGACGAACCATGCCTGGAAAATATCCTTATCCAGTAGATGCTTATTTGCTTAAAAATAATGGCGGCAAATTTTCAGATGCGACCAGTACTGTTGCACCAGAATTCAAATCTCTGGGAATGGTTACGGATGCTGTTTGGACTGACTACGATAAAGATGGCGATCAAGACTTAATTGTTGTTGGTGAATGGATGCCTATTTCTATTTTCGAAAACAATAATGGCAAGCTGAGCAATGTGTCTAAAAAGTACAAATTAGATAATTCCAACGGTTGGTGGTTCAGCATCGAAGCAACAGACATCGATAAAGATGGCGATGAAGATTATGTCATCGGCAATATTGGAAAGAATAATAAATTTCATCCAAAACCATTCAAACCTTTACATGTCTTTTGCAATGACTTTGAGGTGGCCAAAGTGAATATTACCACCCGAGGACATGCTCTTAGATGTCTTTGGGGGAACCATGGCCTTGATTGTTCTGTTGATCCGCCGTTGCTCCTCTTTTTGTTGATTCGCTTTTTAATTTGCGCCAGCACTGTTGTTTGTGTCTTCATTGATTGCCTTTGCTGCCAAGAGCCCTTCCGAAGATGATGCCGTGCCGCCCTCCAAATGTTGTATGCTTTCTCCAACGGAATATCTTTGTTGATGATGAAGTCTTTTGTCATGAGTTTCTTTTTGTGTTTAATCAAGTTCCTGCAAACTTGTTTTCCCTGTAGTTGTTTGACCCGCAGGTTCCAGAAACCAACTGCCACTTGTGCCTCCTGAATGAGGGGAGAGAAATTGACTGCACCAGCCATGAAGTTACAGCATTGTTTTTCTGCGTCCATCATGATTGTGACCACTTTTTCCAGAATGTATTCGAAAAGTTCAGAGTCAAAGGGTTGTTGTTGTTGGACGATCAAGGGTTTTTACAAGCTACGAGCTCTGAATTTTCCCCAAAGATCGATTATTCGTGATTGGCAAGTGAATCGAGTTTTTCTCTCGATTCTCGCCTCATTTTTTTGAACAAATTTTTGCTTCTTTCCTACGTCTAGGAAGGTCATTCAGAGGGTTGCTCTGATTTGCTCGGATGTTAGTTGCTGATTATCAGATATTTAAACCACAGAATATCGTGTAAAAATCGCGTTTTATCAGGTATTCTAATTGGTGATTTCGGATACGAACCTTATAGAATTTTCACGGAAATTCAGTGAGATAACCTCTGATTTCTTTGGTTTAAATACCTGATTTTCTGTGGTTTAGGTGTCTGTAAAGCGGGTGTCCGTGTATCTGATTCTCAGTATATTCGATAGGAGAAATTCAGTGATAGTAAAAACGGGATTTCACTTGAATTTTGACACCCTGTTCGTATGAAACTATCTGGTGTTCGCATCACTATGGGGTCCGCGTGTGTCAGTGCTGTATATATGACAGTGTTGTCAGATTTTGTCGGTTATGGTCGGATGGTTGACAACACTCCCGTCGCTGATATGGATACGCCAGCGGTGGTGTAATCAGTCTGAGTGTGGTATTGGAAACTTTCTGAAGATCGGTGATTTCTCTACGAGTCAGCCATTCGGTTTGCAACAATTCATTCTGTACTCTTGTGACAACCTGGGCGTTGCCTCTCTGTTGGTTGACGCGGAGGGTTTCTCCCATCGTCGTCGTTGTTGTTAGTATGGATTCATAGTTATATCTACGGTCATGTTGGTTTTGAGATACTGATAAATGCAGAGGTTTATTAACAACGCAATCATGTGATAATTGTTGACTAGGTCATAACCCAACTGGTGATTCGTGCAGACGGCATTGTATGGTTGTTGCGGCAATTGCCTTCTGACCGATGCAGTTAGATTATCCCGAGGTTGGCATAGCTATAATGACAATGCAGTCATACGATAGGTGCTGGCCATGTCGTAAATCAAGCAACGATTCATTCGGAGAGTACTAAACGATTGTTGCGGCAATTACTTGATGACCAACTCGTTGAAACTATTCTGCAATTTGCGGTGAAACTATTCTGCGATTTGTATAGTTGTATCGAGTGAAATTGCGGATTGTTTATATGCATTAATCGTTGGTTAGTTTGCGATGGGCTGTACCTGGTCGTTTGTAATTGATATTAGATGTAAGCAAGGTTCAGTTCGTCACATTCCCAAGTTTTGATTTCCTCGTTTGTTGCCTTTATCTGGTTCGCTGCTTCTTGCGTCACGTTGGCTAGATTCATTGCTGGAAGGTTTAGCCCAGAGTAGACATCGATGGCGTCAGTCCGTTTCCTCTTCGCGGGTTTCTTATCCAGAGCCCTCTTTTCCATCTTCTTGCAGAACCTGGTGAAACCCTTGTCAAACTCTTCCGCATAGTAGTGGCGGTCCTTGCGAATTGCCAACATGAGATCGTTGTATTTTTGTTGACCGTCCCTTGTCCATCCATTCATGAACAGATTCTTGGTGCCCACCCTTTGGGCATCAGCGGCATTCATCGGCTCGCCGTTGGCATTCTTCCGTTTTCTGGTGGAGTATTTTGGGCTGGGGGTGTCTGGCCAATCTTTTCCAAACTTTTTTGGGCGAGCTTTGTCGATGTTATTTTCCAACTGTTAGGGAGGGGTGACAAAGAAATAAGACAGTGAGGACAAAGAAATAAGACAGTGAGGACAGGGGTGATGGAGGACAGGATTCATTTTGTGTATGTACCATTTTCTGGTGCCAGTACTCCCATTTTTCTTTGTTGTTCAAGAAAGTCAGCAGGATAAAGGCCTCGTCTGATAACGTTATGATCTCCGACAATTTCTTCACGCATCTCTGCTTCTTCCAGGTGTCGGACCCGACGACTGCCGCGCCCATGAGGTACATAAACCAGGTGAATGTCTTGTCCTGGAGAGATCTCGCCCCAACGATCTTGTTTGGATCAATATTCTCTGGGAGTAGTTTAAACAATTCTGTTGATTCAAAAAGATTGTGAGAGTTTGTTGTCGATCCAATCAGCAATGGCAGTGGCGGTTCTTACTGTTAAGTGTTATGTCACGCATCGCTTTGGTTGTATTGTTTCGTTGTCCGTTCAGTGTGATGGCAACGAAATTTCTGGCCCTCTCCCATAAGTCTCTTTTATGGGATTCGTTCTCGCCATCGAGAACTCCGAGAGTGTCGAGGTAGATACCACATATCGATTCCGTATTGGTGTTATACGTTAGGTCCACGTTCCCAGAGATGAACTTGTGTTTGCGGAAGACGTGATGCTTGACAACATACCCGATTTTGAGTGTGCCCGTTCTTCTGGCCCCCTTCATCTCGGTGCCGTCGTCATCGCCATCGTCGTCGTCGCTGTCACCGTCGCTGTCACCGTCACCGATTGTCGTATCTGCTGGTGGGGTATTGTCAGTGTTAGAGGCAAACGTGGTGTTGTTGTTTTCTGATCGGGCTCGTCCGGGCGCTCTCGTTGCATTCTTTACTGTGTATCCTTGAGCGTTATCCTGCATGGTTGCTTGCTGTTTTTGTTCTGCTTTTGTTGTGTGGCCTGAACTACTTTTTGTGAGGTTGTTCCTGAAGCGGGACATGGATTATCCCATCCGATACTAAATTCCTTTTGTTTCGTGTTGGGTTGGTTTTGCAGACATAGTAACTATCCAATAGTTAGTCCTGAGGATGTTTTACTTTTAGTGGGCATTCTGTGGAAACATATTGTGTGTCTTGTTTGTGCTAGCTGTGCCTGCAGGAAATGTCCGATGTGGAGCATATGCATTAACTAGATGTTCGAATAAACCGCATTATCTGCATGTTGATGCTACTTTTGGGATCATTTTGTTTTATTGAATCCATTCATTATTCTTTTTGGTTTCGTAAGATCAGAAGGGCGGGAAGAGTCAATACTATGATTGATTAGAGAGCGTACCTCGTTGTTTGTTGGATCATCACTTGTGTCCCGGTTAGATCACGGAATTGGGTATGTATAGCATAAGCAATTCCTACGGAGGTCGCCCTTTTCAGTCTGTGGTAGATATCACTATTATCCTATTCTACTCGCTCTGGAATTCCGATATGTTCAGACGCGGTCGTTTTAGGCTTCCGTTATGCTGGGAGGCCGAGGTGCTACCACTTGGAGACCGCAGCGTTCGTTATCGCAAGAACGAAGCAGTACTGAGAGAGTGGGACGAAAGAATGGAGGCGGACACGTTGTCGTTTGTTGTTCGCAAGGAGATAGACGAGGACGCAACTGTCCCATACGGTGAGGCTAGAGGCATGGAGAGCGGTTCTGTTCGTAGCAACCCGTTCGTTGTTTCGACTCAGATGGTGTCGGGAGGTGTGTTGTTTGGAAATCCAAATGCAAGTTTTGGTCTTGAGGTTACAAACGTGCCTTCCAGTATTGAATTCCCCGTAGCCGAGGTATCAAGGGATGGGTCTGCATGCGCAAGAGATTCTCTGTCGTCGCTGCCACCAGTTGCAAGTGCAAATGGGCCTCCATTGTTACCATCTCCACTTGCAGGCGATGGTTCAGTAGCCGTTGTGTTGACTATCGCACAAGAGAAGAGGGAAATGCGGGTTGGATATAAACAGGCGGAGCTCAACAATGGAAGTTTGGGTTCGGTTTTGAGATTGCCCATTGGTTCTACCATGGGTTCCACGGATTGTGCCGACTGGAATGACCCAGGAATTGTGGGTTCCGAGCGTGGATCCAGCGACAGCGGCACAGTGCACGAGAGAAAGAAGGGTATCTTGACAATTGACTTCTCGGCTACGCCGTCGAGACCATGTACTGTCATTGTCCCCGGGCCTAGAAGCGATGCTGATGGAAATGAACCGGGAAGTGCGAATTCCTGTGCCGACTGGAATGATCCAGGAATTGTGGGTTCCAAACGTGGATCCAGGGACAGCGGCTCAGGGCATGTGAGAAAGAAGGGTAACTCAACAATTGACTTCTCGACCACGCCGTCAAGACCATGTACTGTCATTGTCCCCGGGCCTAGAAGCGATGCTGATGGAAACGAACCGGGAAATGCGAATCCACGGCGTAGATCTAAAGACAGTGATATTGTGTGTGGGATGAAGAGGGGTGAGAAGCGTATGTCCGAAGATAGCAGTACCTTGTGGGATACCAACAAAGCTACCCTCAAGATTGATCCATCTGCCAATGGCTGCTCTGCTCTTGGTAACGAATCGACAGGTATGGCATTGGGTGTTGATAAGCAGTCGAAAATTCATTTCGACAGATCATCGTCGCGGAAGGAAAAGGACCCACCTCGTAGAGGCAACTACTTCGAGGGAAAGAGACGTTCTCTTGCTGGCAGTAACTCGATGTTCTTCCAAAGAGTGCGAGAGGAGTACTTTCCTCGGAACGACCTATATAGACTCGAGGAGATCCGGGTTCAGAACAGTGAGCTTCCATTTGAGATGTCGGACTTTGTTGTTGAAGAAAGATATCGCATGGTGAGTCTGCCTTTCTTTGATGGTTGTGGGTCTTGTCTTGGGTCAGAGCCTCATCCATTGAGTTTGAAAATACCAGTACTTTGTTGGTTTTGCGGAAAGTGTGCTCGAAACACCATTTTGCCTATTCAGAGGGGATCGGTTGTCTTCCAAGTTTGTTTCGTATTTGTTCACGCTGTATGAACCTGGTGTAGCGATGATATCGTTCAACGACGACTCTGTCACGGTCGCCATGTTGGGAGAATTTGTCTTTTCTTTTCTCACAAATTCTAGGTGTGTGTTCGAGAAGAAGAGTTGCCAGTGTACTTCTAAAGGGGGGTTGTTGTCTATCTACAAGCAGCTCGATCGTCTTTTGACACACCTTCTGCAACATGAAGACTCCATTGCACAATGCTACCTCATCGAGTCAACACGCATTCGTCGTGCACCATCTCAGGGGGGCGGTGGAACGCACCGTACCTCTCGTGAGATTAGTTCTCGTGACACGAACGTGGCGGGCCCCAGTGTTGCGCCAATCGGTGTAGTGGTTTCGTCTCCAGAGCCAACGTTCCTTCTTTCGTGCGGGTTGCTGTCGTGGTCTAGCAAAGGGGAAACAAAGCGAAGTCCTGGGTATGTACAGTTGACCAAGAAGCAAAATCTGTTCGGTCGGCTAAGGATGAGGCATTTCCCACTGTCGAGTTCGTTTCAGCTCGTTGTCTTCCAGGTCAATCACGATGGGCTCCCTTTCAAAGTGGAGGATTTTGTAAGGGAGGGTAAATACAGAATGGTGAGCACATCTTGTGTAATATTCTGCCGGTTTGTCGGACATGGGATTAACCCTTTCAAATAAAAAAAAAGCACTTCATTGGTTTTGCTGAAAGCGTGGTTAATGCGCTGTGGGGTCTCTATCCCGGAAGGTCTCTGGTTGACAAATTCGTCTCCTATCTGTGTACTCTGTATGAACCTGGGCCGTCTATGATTGCATTCCAACAGGACACTTACACTATGGCGATGCTGGGTCAATTTGTTTTGTCTGTGCTCGGTCAGTCTGAATTGGCATTTGAGGCAGGGAAAACAGGCTGTCCATGTTGTGGCGACTCGTCCTTGTTGCCCTTGTACAAGAAACTTGCAATGCTGTCAGGGCAACTGAACGACCCCAAGAAGTACATCATGGAGAGGTTGTTGTCCTGGTAGACACGTCTCCGTGTTTTCTTTGGTTGGTGGTCGATTATTATAATGACGTGATGTGTCTATAGATAAGAATATTACATAATTCACATACTTCGTCGTTGCAATCTGCCAATGTATCATAGTGTTGTACGGATCAGTAGGTTGGGGTTTTGTAACCGGTTCTTTTCTTTCTCCCGGGGATGTGTTTGTTCTTCAATTTTGCGTGTGCAGGACATACCAGATTGTGTCGTAGAGTCGTACGACAGGTTTATCACGACTCCCTTTCACCTGTTGGAGCATCCCGTTCTCTCCTGTCTTTGACAACAAGCACCTCTGGGAACCTACCACAAATGATGGCCGAATGTCCGTACAAAACAAATACGGGATCATGATTACTATGGCTTCTAGCTACAGGTGTTCTTTATACTCGTATTCTTGATCTAATTCTGGCCAACCGTTTTCTGATACGGTGACTCTCTCAAACCAGTCCGTGGCAACTTTGCAGCAGTCGTGGCAATTAGGGGGAAAGGAGACAGAAAGCCTTACCGGGTGCGTAAAGTTGTTATACGGTTTTGGGTTGGTAATGCACCTGCTCGGTCTAACGGCTGCCAAACCCATGAAACTTTTGCACAACCCTTGTTCGCCATCAACAAAGTTGATTTCTCGGTCGTTGATTATCCAACACAACGTGTTCCCCGTTCTCTTCAACAACAGACAATGTAGGATCCATTCCTTCCCAGGTGGCGGGTTTAGTAGGTAGCCATATATTTCCTCCCATATAATTTTGAGCTTTGCTCTGGCCCGTTTCTCCTGGTTTGCTTCCCCAGTCCAGCTGCTGTCCTTTGTTTGAAAGGCTTCTGCTCCTCTGGTACCTCCGAACCCCGGGAAGACTGACCTGCACATATAGTCGAAGTCGCGGTATTCTTCTTTCGTCCCGAACGGGTACGAAAGGACTTCGTCGAGGTTGTTCAGGACCTGTGTCGTGACGAATCTCAGTCTATTTTTCTCGCTTTCGTCGGTGAAATTCGCCAAGACGTCGTAGATTGCCTCGAAGGCCGTTTCTCTTTTGTTTTCGTTGGGTCGACAGTGATCCCCGCACATTAAGTTTGTTGCTATTGATCCGACTTCTTTCGCAAGAACACCCAGCATCGATTCGAAACCCAGTATGGTCTTGAGGCACGAGGGGATTGATTGCGCGAACTGATCTATGATCCACGTAGATATTGACTTCCTCTTCCCCTTTAAAGTGGAAAGAATGAAATATATTGCCTCCACATAGGTCTTCGTTGTTGGGTACACAGGCTGCTCTGGGTCATCGGGCACTGGCAAACCCCGACCATTCATGTACTGACGTAGATGCTCCGACAGTTGTTCCAGAGCAACTACACGACCCGTCAGCGTGTGAAAAACCGACTGGAAAATGGCCTCGGAGAAGTTGTCGAGGTTCCCTTTGCACCATGTTTTGTCCCTTTTTAATCGGTCGAACCCAAACGACCACTGAAAAAAAAGGGGTCCAACGTCATTTGCTCTCGACGGCATTGGCATTGCTTTTAGCCGAGATACTGTCCCAATGGCGGCATACTTGTCTTCGTCCAGGTAATAGCACTCATCTTCCTTTATATTCTTTTTCTGGAAGCGATAACAGGCAGCGACAGAGATACCACACAGTCGGTCCACAAACGCCTCCACGCCAACCGCGGTGGCCGAACCAAGAGTCTCATTACTCTCCTCACTTTGGATAGCTCTCCATTCCCTCTGTCTTACAAAATTTTCGGTTATGTCGTCTTTTGTGACACTATCTGGGTGTGAAAGTGAAATGGCGTTCCTCACGCCAGATTTAGTTGGGAACATAAACGACGTCGCCTCTTTGCTGGAGATATGGATCTCGAGGAGAGTTTCGTCGGGACTTGGTGGAACGAGTCTCTCGAGGCTGACTGTCAGGCACATGTGGTTTTGGGCCTTGAAACACTGCATGTTCCTGTCTCTTTCCGAGTCTGGAAGGTACTTGATTGCCTCGGCCTGAACCGTGGTTCGGTCGAGTCGTTCGTGGCAAAAGGACTTCGCTGAGTACATCCCCATGAACACCATTTTTGGGTTGGTAGCGGTTTCGCCTTGCTTTTCTTGTAGTAATTTGTCCCATAAACCAATCTCCGTGGGTGATTCGCTTGCCCCTTTCCTGTGTGGATTCTTGTTTCCAAGGAACTCTTCAGAGTGAGTTTCGGCAAGGTCGACAACCGACCTTGGGAAGAACAAGGGCACCAACGCCTCTCTGCAGTGGAGGTTCTGTAGGGCAATGTTAAGAGGTGTTAGCCTCTGATTATCCGCTACTTTCCCAGCGCTCCCACCTCTCATCTCTTGTTGGACAGCGTCTCTTGGCGTGTCGCCCTCAATTTTGCTGTTGGCACCCGATCCCCTGATTTTGGTGGTCATCGCTTCCATCTCTGAATCATCGATAGATTCAAGGTCCCCCTCGTGGTGTTTCAATAAAACGAGTGCCAATTTAACCATGCTGGGTGGGTCGTTTTTGTATAATTGGTTTGGGAAGAGACCGTTCGTGCAATCCATGTCGTGGTGCCAGCATTCGTGGTATACACGCTTGGCGTCAAGATTGAACGCGGCGTACAGGGACGACATCTGTACACATTGTCCAATCTGAATGTACTTCCCTCCCACTCTTGGGAAACCGTGGTGTACGAGTCGACTTGCCCCCCCCTTCTTTCCTGGGATATTGACCCACAAGTCGTACCCATCTTTCATCACATGTGGAAGGACATGTTTTGAAGCCATCACCTCCCAGTCAACTTGTTGTGGACTGACGTTTGTTGTTGGTATAGATAGCACTCGATCGACATCGCTTGCCTTTTTCCAGCTGTCCTGTGGAAGTGTCCTCTTCTCTGATCTTCGTAGCCAATCGTCAGTCTTCTGGTGGCCTCTATTATTGAAGTCATCATCGTCGGTCTGGTCTCCAAGGAGTTCCACAGTGTCTGGATCGCCTGGAAATTTATCCACGATGTTTTTCTGCGTGTACATTGTCCCGTCGTCATGTATCATCGCGCTGTCAAACCCGTCCACCTTTCGGATAGTATACATGGCCTTTTTTAAGATGCTATCGGAGGGAACCAACATGGTTCGGAACGTAAAGGTCGATCTCCACACCCCGTTGTCGTCTAGCGATGATACCCCCTCGTGTGTGAAATATTGTTGGGACTTGAACCACTGTATATGCACGGAGTTGCTTTTTGTTTTGAGTGTAGCGACAACTTTCTTGGACCGAACACATCTCCACTTAAGCGTCATGGTCTCCAAGTCATCTGTTCCGTTGCCGATTACAAATGTGATCGTAAACTGAAATCCAATGTACGGTATGGCCCTTCGAACTGCCTTTTTTGTTGCGGGGTCTCCATATTTTTCAAGAGATGTGTAGTTCACAAACCTCCCGCCATCCGTGTGTGCACCAAATGCGGCTTTCGTCCCTCCAAATGCGGATATAACGGCGTTTACTTCTAGCGGAACGATGTACGGGAATCTCCCATCCTGCTCATGGACGAGATCGATTATCTTCCGAATTATTCCCTCGTTAGCGATCTTCATCAAGTCACACTCGTGCATCCTCGGTTGCCTGGACGGTATGAGAGTATTACCTTTGCTGAGTTCAAAGACCGCAGACTTACACCTTGCTGCGCACCGGATGTACCTGTTTGCCTTGTCACCGCTGTGTCCAGGATACTTCATGTAACGTGCCGAGTTCATACCTTGTATGGTCTTCGTACGAAAGGAAGGTGATAATATATTATTTGCGCAGAAGACGTAGCTTGTTTCTTTCTTGCCCTGTGCGGTCACCAGTTTTTTAATCGTTGGTTGAACCTTCTCAGAGTCAAACGTGCTGTCGATGTCGTTGTCGTCGTCTGGGTGTATTTGCACTTGTTTGTCGATGTACCCTTGACGTAGGAAGTATCCAAGGTTGTTAAAAACGTCCAGGTACTTCGTATCGTGGTTGAGTAGCTCCTCGTGATCTGCCATATATTCTTTCATGGCATCGATGGTATCGGTTGGGGTTCCAGTTTTCCTCCCCCCGTACTTTTTCCTCAATGTGTTCATGGTTTCCCTTTGTAGATCCTTCGTCAGTTTTGACTCGTCACGAGTGCCACAAAAAAACATAATCCGGGTTAAGAGAGACAAATTCCGTTTTGCGCTTTGGTAGCTGACTGTGGTTGTGTTAGGTATTGACTTAATTCTATTTTCGTGCTCCAAGAAGACCTTTTCGGCCCTCCCTCGGATTGAGATGTGATTTTGACCACTGAATGTGTCGACAAGGTACTTGCTGAACATATCCCTCTCGTCGTTTTTGAAAAACCCACATGTAAGATACGCTTGGTGGAAAAAAATTTTGGTCGAAAAGAGTTTCGAAATCGCCGAGGATTCGTATTTGAACGCCAACAGGTACGTTTCGGACATATTCAACCTGGCCAATTTCTCGCCGTTCGTGTTCGCGGGTTTTCTCTTCGCAGGTCTTCTGTTTGACTCTCTGGTGGAGTCGAGTGGTATTCTGTTCAACTCTTTGTTGGGCGAGTCGAGCGGAATCAGACATTCGAGATGGTTGTCTCCAGAGGACGTGGGATCATCGTCTGTGTTTTTGCTGTCGGCGTTGATTGCATATGACTCAGAAAATTCGTCATGCAAACTTAACGATTCGTCATCACAGTTTTCGAATTCTAGATCGCCTTGGGGTCCATCGTGTACCTGGGCGTCATGGGCAACAAAGGGAACCACTCTGCCAGTGGATGTCTCGGCAGGGGGGTCTTCCGCTGTGTTTTGGGTGGCAAATCGAACCAGTTTGCCAGTGGTTGCCCTGGCGGAGGGTTCTTCCATCGTCGATCGGAAAGATGATCTTGATCTCTCACGGGTCAATGTTGTGTTTTGGGTTGTGGGTACTTCCGGTCTTGATCTCTCAGGGGACAATGTTGTGTTTTGGGTGGCGGGTAGTTCTTCTCTTGATGTCGGTTGCTTGGACGACGTTCTCGAACGCACTCTTCGACTTGAGTAGGGACAAGGCTCCATTTTGTCGGTGGGTGTCTTGTCCGAGGGTTCCTCCATCATCGTCGACGGAGAGAAAGTACTCAGCTCCACCCGTGAAGCCTCCCTTTGCGCGACTTGTATCTCTCTGTTCCTGGCCTTCTTCCTTTTCTTCTTCCTGCTCGATGACCTTGTATGATAAGATCCCTTCCTTTTGGTTTTTCTTTTCCGAGTGCCAATCTCGTTGTCCCCTTTTCCGCTGCCGCTCGTTCCACCCTTACAACCAGCATCGAGGTTGGCGCCGTCTTTGATCACGACACGGTTATCACCACGGTTCTCCCCTTTTCCGCTGCCGCTCGTTCCACCCTTACAACCAGCATCGAGGTTGGTGCCGTCTTTGATCACGACACGGTTATCACCACGGCTGGCGTATTCGTCTGCTGTAACAATGGTTAGATCGCCACCAGTCAATGTACAGGAACAGCTTTTTTAGTTCCCACATACCAGTTCCATTGTTGTACCCAAATCCGCCCACCACTATGTTTTGAGCTTCTGCACTATATGGCCTGGTAACACCTTTGAGGTGGGAAGGGCGGGACCTTCTCGGGGGATTGGTGTGTTCCCCCGAACCGAAAGACGAATCCCTTTTCAGGAAATCCAAATTAGCACATAATGTGTTGTCGCAGTTCCCACTATATGGCCTGGTAACACCTTTGAGGTGGGAAGGGCGGGACCTTCTCGGGGGATTGGTGTGCTCCCCCGAACCGAAAGACGAATCCCTTTTCAGGAAATCCAAATTAGCACATATATTTTCGACACCACCGCTGACTTCTCCGCCGCCCACCACACTTTCACTACCACCCTTCTTGCCAATACGGGCATCGCCTCCAACCAAAATAGCACCACCGCCACTGCTGGCTTCTCCGTCACCCGCCACGGTTTTGCTACCGTCGTTCTTGTCAATACGGGCATCGCCGCCAACCATAATAAAACAACCTTCACCGACGTTGGATGTTTTGTTTCTCTTGCCAATAGGGCCATCGCCGCCGACCAAAATATAACCTCCGTTGGATACACCGTCTTTTTTGCCATCATGGACATGGTGCATGACCGAAGGATCACCTCTGTTGGTTTGTTTTTCTTTTTTACCGACACGGGTATCGCCGCCACTCCCAATGGATGGTTTTTCGCCGGTAGTACTGGTGGCTTCACTGCTTCCGGTCGCAGTGAACACACCGTTAACAACAATGCCGCCGTTGAGCACACCATTTGCCGATTTGGTTTTTGAGTTTTCTTGTAATCTCTTGCCACCGCTGTCCATAATACGGTATTACGGTATTACTGTATAAGCTTCACCAGAATAAAAAATCAATTATAATAATCTGTGGTTTTCGCTCGCAATTGCCACCAACCACAACATTCTCAGCAGAACAAGGAACCGATCGCACAGGGGTGCAATACTTGTACCCCCCCTACAAGTTGTTCCTTGCTTAGTACGTCTTGTTTTTAAGTAACCCGGCATTGATTATTACTCATGGAGGCCGCTCTACGACTTTCATGGACCACGTTCAACGACACACGATGGTATGTTCATCGTAGAAAAAATTTCGCATTATTTTCCCTTGCTTTTACTACCTTCCACATGGAGCTTGCTCTACGTTCAACGACACATTGTTTTCCCTTGCTTTTACTGCCTTCCACATGAGACAAGCTGATATTACAATTGCAACAGCAATGAACCTTGGTGGACACAGGGTGCCTGTATCGCCATGGTACAGCAAAAAACTTGATTTAGACGAGACAGTGAAGCCGCCAAACGGCTTCAAGGTCAAAACAGCACGAGATGACATAAAATCCGAAGAGTTTCTTGTTGCAATCAAAAACCACGCCGTCCCAGCGGAGGCAGTAATGTGCTACGCGAAACTGGTCTGCGATTCTGTCAAATACAAGGAAGATAAATTTATTGTGCGGAACGGGAAAAAAGTGATCAAGAAGAGAAAGAAAGAAGAGGAATCTTTTACGATGCCAGCGCCCGATTTGAAAAAGCTTGCCGAGGCATTGCTCCTTTTGATATACGGGAAAAAGGATGGTATGCCATTCTACAATTACAGAGCCGTTAGTGTTCGTAGGAAAATTCCGAAAACTGGTCTTCAAGTCCCGCAATTGTTACGCACTGTGTTCGATAATCTCCCCGACAATCAGGATCACGAGGAATACTTGACGGATATGTTAATCGTGTACTCAGAGAGGGCGAGGAAGAACCCCGGAGAGTTTGACGCCATGAAGGAACTCAAGAGATTGGCAAAATCACAAGAAGGGACAACCACGTGGCACAAACAAATACTCGGTCTCGGCCTAGACCGAGTAAAAATACATAAGAGGCTGGTCTGTTATTGTGGGCTTGTCGTCGATCTGTACAAGAGGGCTTTTCTCACTCCGTTTCTGTTCAGGGTCAGGGATCAGGCAGCCTTTGTGGTAAACATCCGGGGCTTCTGCGACAAGAGCTGCCTCCCAACAATGGAGGTCCTCGACCACCAATTCCAAAAAAGGGAAAAACTCAGTAAGCAAGAAACCTTTAAAAAGGATATGACCAGTGTCAAAGAGCTTGCTTCCAAGAACATTCTGACTCCGCCCGGAAGAAGCGACACCTTTGCGCGGGATCTTGTAAGGTTCCTGTACGAAATTTTATACGACGATACCACAATCGGCCGCAAGGGCCAAGAACGACACACAGTCGACAATATCAACCCGTATCTTCTAAGAACTGTCAAAACAACCTACCAAAGACCCCATCTCGACTCCATAATGGGATCAAAAACAGAGTTGGGCTCGACGAACACTGTCAGTGAGGGCAGAAGAACGAGGAGATCCAACAGGACGACGAAGAAAGTCAACTACGACGAAGAAGATACAGAAGACGAAGCAACCGACAAACAACTGGGATGTCAGATTGCCGACGATGACTTTTTCACCCGCGCGTATCTTCCTTGGTCCTTTGACATTCCTCTTATCGACGACACCTTCTTCCTAAATCTGTGGCTCATTGATCACGAAGCTGCGATTCCTTTCATGAAACGAAGCCAGGGGACCAAAAGGGAAGAATTGACACCCGAGAATTGGCAGATTGCGGTGAGAATGGAAGTCCCGGCTTTTTGCATTTTCCTTTGGAGAAACGATCTTGTACACTCGGGTTGTTATGCTGGGAGAGATCTTTGCCAAGAGGTGTCTGACGACTTTGTGTCCGTCACCGTTGGTAGCGTTGGTGGCAAACCTACGAGGGGGGGGGGGGTCGTCAGCAATTGCGAACGTATGCATGCTTATCTTCCCACAACGGAACAATGGCTGGCCGATCTGGAGGCAAGGAAACCTTCAACGTACGGAGAAATGCAGGTATTCACTCCATTCGATGGCACATTAGCGTCTTCGAAGAAGAGGGTGCAGGAGCGCACGAACAGCGGTGGTACTATTCCTGTGCTCGCAAGTTTCCTTTTCTGGCCAGATAAATTTTCCTGCGGACGGCGTCTTGTACCCATTAAGTCGACACCGATGCCAAAAAACCGCAACAACACTAAAGCCTACTCAACAGACATGGGACCATGAGTTTTCCGGGACAAGTTTTGTTCCCAAAATAAACAAGACACTCCGTTTGTTATATCAATATTTATAGATGTACGGTCTTATTTACTTCTACCCAGTGTCATTCTTTCTCATTGCCTCGTTTAACTCATTTTCATTGTATCCGTGTTCCTTGCATTCAGCTACAATGCACCTCTCTAACTCGCTTCGCTGGGACCTCAGCAGAAACCCGTACAACCAGAGACGGTGTCTCAACTCTCCAACCATTGCATCCCCAATCTCGTTACGCTCTTTTCTGCCTAGGGCCAGTGCAGTCATGCCCTGGACAAGATTGCCAAGAGTCTGGCGCTCCGTAAACATAAGAGTCTCAAGCGTCCTATTTGTCGTTGTTTGCTTTCGTGCCTCTTGGGAATTTTCTTCTCCACAAATAAAGCTCCCATTTCCGTCGCCTGAGGTCTTCTTGCCTTGCCTGTCGGAATCCATCCAGGTGAGATACAGATTGGACAGCAAATGGTCTCATTACTGTACTTGCCTTTTGTTGCTTACCCGTCTTTCTTCTTTGTCGATGCGTTCCTGGAAACTTTCCTGGCTTAATTGGAAGCTGTCCTGACTGAGTTGTCCCAGCACGAAATCAGAGTGGTCTAGGTTTGCAGACATATCCGCACCTAACGAATCCTCCTGAGACGAGTCTCCCTCTCTTTTCGTGGAGGCAAGAACCCCCAATGAACCACCCGTCCGAGGGGTTACCATAGCTGCGCCTGCAGCACAGAGCGATGCAAACGGAGAATGCGACATCGCAATCTTAGGAGTGCCCTCCTCTCCAATTGCATCCTTGGTTTTTTTCCTCATATCGGCCATACCCGATAGTTCGATGTGCGAAGGAGCCCTCTTTCTACCCCGCAGAACAATACTTTTATAAGTGTCCCTCTGAAATGGAGATGCTGATCTGTCGTTTTGGTGGGCACCAGAAACACCAAAACACTGCACAACCACAGCCTCGTATCTCACAAATGTCTGCGTGATGTAGCAAATAGCAACATGTTGCAACACTTCAACGACCATAGGCGCTTCTCGATCGAGTTTGTGGAGGTAGAACAGTTTTCTTCCTACATCACACCCCTCGAGAGTATCCACATCTTTTGGGAAGTATGACTTTACCAACTCGCCCCGCTGCTTGATGTAATAGGCAGCAAAAGACAAGGTGGCGTTCCGAAAGCCTTCCAGATCTAGCTTGTCGCAAACACATAGAGGCCAGGAAAGATGCAACATGATTTCGTCACCGATCAGGGAACGTATGCACTGATCGATACTGGCGGTTGCCTGCCTGTATAACCCGTACGCTTTCAAGAACATCTTCTCCACTGCTTCCTTGCAGAACTCGCCAGCCAATCCCTCTATGAAGTGATGATGTGCGTCCTGCACAATACAGGCAGTATACCAGCAAGTCACAACCCGATAGAATGTAGCCTCGCGGAAGTCACAGTCAAGAGAGGCAGGAGAGTACCTTGTCCACACCAAATGACCTCTCCACTTTCAAAACAAGAAGGGGGATTCCAGTGAGTGTGAGTTACGACGAAGAGAAGACTTCCGCCACCGTCTGCAGTGTGTCACTCACAGCGCGTGCCTCATGGAGGAATAGATAACTACTCGAGGCCAATAGGAGATGCTCCTGGATGCGGAGGACCACCTCGCCCTTTGTTACATACATTCCCAGAGAGTACACAGCCCCAATCCTGTATGCAAATTCATCAAGCTCACCACAGGTGTAGATACGGATGTCCAAGTAGCCAATACGGCAGATGATTGTGTGGGTGGACAATTCTGCCGAGGGGGGGGACACGCAGATTCTGTCACCGTCCAACTCTATAAGATGAATATCGCCAAGCCACAGTCCCAAAATATGACTCTTTCGCTTTGCTGGGTCTTTCTCGATGAGTGCCGCCCTGTTACTGTAAGTATCCAACCACCCACCATTTGGAGGTACCTTCTTTGGCTCTTTGCTTGCCATGACGGAGAGGACAGCGACAATAGACGTCTATTCAGTATGGTGTCAAAAAAATGGTATCCAGATTTGATCTGGGGGCATGGTTCCATGCAACAGGAAAGACACAAAATTTTGAAAAAAAAGATACCTTTTCCCACTCCACAAGCTGGTATGTTGAAGGAAAAGATCATCCCGTCACCATGTCTGAGTGCGAACGGAATTTCGAACAAAAAAAGATACCTTTCCCACTCCACAAGCTGGTATGTTGAAGGAAAGGATCATCCTGTCACCATGTCTGAGTGCGAACAGAATTTGGAACAAAAAAAGATACTTTTCCCACTCCACAAGCTGGTATGTTGAAGGAAAAGATCATCCCGTCACCATGTGTAAGTGGGAACAAAATGGTGTCAACCAAACAAGACCGTATTTTATATGGTTCCTTGCACCAGGAAAGACACCAAATTTCCAACCAAAAAAAGATACTATTTCCTACTACACAGGCTGGTATGTTCAAGGAAAACATCATTCCTTGAACATTATTTCATGTTGAGCGTCTGGGAACCCCCATCTCTTTCTAATACTTTGTACTCATGAGTGATCCTCCTCAACTGCGTCAACCAGCCTGGACAATCAACCATGCTGACTGGTCTGATCCAATCACCCAACGCGAAGACAGACTGTCTGGTGCCGACATCGCTCGATGCCGGTTGGCGTTTGGCCTTGGCAAGGTTGTGTACGTGCTTCGAGGTCGTTTCCGTCAATCTCTTGGCTATGTTACGGGATACACCCGCAAAAGGGTTAAGATTGTGTTTATTGAAGATCAGTGGTATGATGCGACGAGCGATGAAGGCCAACGTCAACGAGGGCATGCAAGTGACTACCTGGTGCTGCCTTACCCGTGCTTAATTGTCAAACGTTCTGAACCGCCATCACACAGTCCCAACAGCCGAGTTGGTCCTGTTTGTCGTCCTCCTTCTCCTCCTCCCTTGCATGTGGTAGCTGCGGCCTCCACGGACGCCAATGATGTCCCAATGCTCAGTTTTTCTGAGGCGCCTTCGGTTCGTGACCGTGTCTCCGACCCTCCGGTCAACAATCAGTCACATCCTATGGGTGTTGCGGCCTCCACGGACGCCAATAAAGTCCCAATGCTCAGTTTTTCTGAGGCGCCTTCGGTTCGTGACCGTGTCTCCGACCCTCCGGTCGACGATCAGTCACATCCTATGGGTGTCAAGGATAACTCCAGTGAAGATGTTCACCACGAAGAGGAAGCGGAATATGATGAAGATATCCACGATGATGATGGATATCCTGTCCATGAACCCCCCAATCGTGTTCGCTATCGTTGTCGTGCCGATACAGAGCGTATGACCGAAGAATTACACGATGATCACGAAGTGATGAATCTCACTGCGGGGCTTGGTCGACTGCTCCACGAACATGATCTTAACATTTACGACCCGATCTTCCTCTCCTTTGCCGAATCGGTCTTAGCCGAAGCTTTGACCGACGTACTCTACCCAAGGCATGAGGGAGACGAATCTTCATATCCTATGAGTAGCGAGGAAGACGAATACGACGAAGATTTTTCCAGTGATGAGGAAAAAGCCTATGTGAGTGATGTACTTTACCGTCCTTTAGATCCTGTACATGACCCCCCTCTAGGTGTACGCTATCGTACTCCTGACGATGCAGAGCGTATGACCCACTACTTACTACTTGATCGTTGTGCGGAGTCACTCACTCACGCGCTTGGTCGATTACTCTTCCAACACGATCTTAGCATGTCGGACCCCATCTTCCTCTCCTACGCTGAATCTATCTTAGTTCAAGAATTGGCAGATGTACTCACTCTTTCGTAGAATGCTGTCAATGTTGGTCACCCGGTACGTACAAGCGGACAGCCATGCAGGTATTCGATGTTGCACACTAAGGAGTAAAAATGCACCTTTTCTTTCCAGTAACGATGTATATTAATAAGTATATTAGACACAATCAAACGTTTCCAATCGGTCAGGCTTCCAAAGCAACAGTCCATGTCTTAGGCGCATGTTCCTTTATCAGGCCCATCCTCGGAACCAATGGTCGACTTTGTTCTTGAAATCATTCAGGGCGTAGAACTCCTCGATTGGCGGGTTCCTGTATCTCATATAATCATGGAACACCTGGGCGTACCAAATTTTGCGGACATACCAGAACACATCACACGCATAGTATGGGCCGTTCCTCATCAACCACACAACAACATCCATCACTCTGCTGTCAAATGCAGCATAAAGAAGCCAGAGAAAAGTATCATGACCGTCGAGGCATTCCGGATAACAGTCCAGCGCAATCGAGTGTTGGGAACGATCAAACAAGCTGGTTGCAATGTAAAGAAAGTCGAACCCATCCGGTCCCAGCGATACAAGTTTCTCCAACATTTTAACCTGCCCGTTGGCTACCGCACCAAGAACTGCCGCTGGGGCATACTCGTGGTCTTGCTCGTAATTCACCTCACCAATGTAATTCATAAACGTACCAAAGATGCCCAGATAACCAACATCAAAAGCTGTACCAGCGCTGTGGTAATACTTGGACTCGACATGAAGCAGTTCATAGAAAATTTTCGACGCACACACACCATCATCCACAGACCCATCATCGTTGTATAGAGAAGGGAGGTAAGTCGTGCGCCAGTACTCCTCCATTCGTTTTCTAGTAGGCCCGTCCTTGATGCAAGTGAAAACAATTTGATCTGTAGTCGACCATCCATAACTGAACTTGCAGCCAACCATGGAGAGGATGCTATGGATGCAATCGTCGTTGAGGAGAGATAAACCCATCGTCTTCAAATTATTATTTGTATCTTTCTGTCCACGCCACAAGCTGGTATGTTCTGACAACAAGAATCATGATGTGTTGGCAACCGAATTCCCCACAGTTTTGGAGTGAGCGAATACCGCTATACTTGTAACATTGTTTTCGAGTAATATCACAAGTGTTCGGGAGTAACATAAGATTTGTATCTTTCTGTCAACGCCACAAGCTGGTATGTTCCGACAACAAGAATCATGATGTGTTGGCAACCGTATTCCCCACAGTTTTGGAGTGAGCGAATACCGCTATACTTGTAACATTGTTTTGGAGTAATATCACAAGTGTTCGGGAGTAACATAAGATACAAGTCAAAGATCTGGTGTCAGTTCTCTACCCAAAAACCTTCCTCGCGATACACATTTGGGAAATGATCAGGAGAACTGGTGTCAGTTTGTAGGGGTGCAACCACTTTAGAAATAGTATTGTCTACCGCACAATCTGGTATGTACAAAAACTCGCACCATGAAATTGACGATCGCCTCCCTTTCTAAGCCGACAGACTGGTACCGTTACAGAGAAGATGACTATGTATTCGCCGAGGGCGGAATACCCGAAGAGATCCCTTGGAGCGCTTGGAGACCAACACCTGGCTTTACACCTCGATTGCCCAACTACAGCTGCAGACAAAGAGAGTACAACATCCCTCTTGGTGATTCGAGAAGAAATTTTGTGGGATTTGATTGCGACAAAGCTTTGTCAACCCTCACAGCGCGTCTCGGTACCCTCAATTGGCTGTACGCCCATAGTTACCATGTCGATGCCACTAAACACCTTATCGAGGTTAAAATGTTGCCAACTATTTCTAACACAACAAAAACAGATCAAGTGTACCGTTGCCAGGAAGACAACCCATCAGAACCGCAGGATTGGGACGTTGTTCCTGTTCCTGCCCTATCGGGTTATGTACGCATCAGCACTGAGGAAATGTTCTGCACACACAGATTTCTCTCCCTCACTCTCAGAGAGACACTGTTGGAACACAAAGACGGGTTCGACCTTGTGGAACTTGGGGAATGCTGTAATTGTTGGCTACCGGGTACAAGCGGACAGCCGTGCAGGGAATGTGACGAGGTAGATTGCAATTGTTTTGTAGACTGCCGTCCCAACACAGAACACTCTCCCTGACTAGGATTAAGATAATACACATTAATGAGTAAAACTATACAAGGCAACATCATGGTTTACGAAGACCCTCCTCCATAGAAATCCTCTGCCCATTTCTCCCGGTCACGTGTCACCAACACTTTCTTGAGGTCACTGCTGACCTTTGCGTAAACAGCCTTCACTATGCTTTCGTATTCGACACATTCGTAAGACCCAACCGGTTCCCCGTCCTTGTCGGCATCAAATTCGTAAATATCAAACAGAACAGACGATTCTACGGGAAGCTTTCGTCCAGCAAACTGGACGACAGCCCTCAACTTTCTTTCCGCGTCGTCTTCGTTGATAAAAATGGAAGCAAGCCTTGCAGGGACATATACAACGGCTCCACGACGCTGGGTTTTGACCACAACCCAGTCGTACCAGGGCCCCATACCCCTCTCGTTTGGATGACAGTGGATCAACCACTTGCCAACCCTGCATTTTGTGAAGCCGTAAATACACCTCTCCACGCCACACTGCATTACTCCATGCTGTGCCAGAAAACAGCCAACGAGTCCATGTTTGATCTTGTGAGCAAAATGACTTTTCGTAATCCATTCGACCTCCACAGAAACGCTACCACCCTGACCAACACTTGATCTAACAATATACCTTGTCGAGTATGACAGAATCCTTTTCATCTCCGGATTACCGTCTACAAAATTTGACACCGACACACCCATTGCCCCGTGGTCTGTGTCCACAACAGACACGCCCACCGAATCACCCATATCGCTGCCATTATCCTCCTCGCCGTCACTATCGGCACGACCGTCACCACCATCGTCAACCTCTTCTTGATCGTTGTCAGAAACGCAGCCACCACCCGTGCGGTCCTCTGATTCGGATTCCTCGTCCGACATCAAATCGACAACCTCGCATTGTACATTGGCACAGTCCATAAACATCTTTACTTCGTATTGACTGCGGACACTGAGCGCCAGTCCATGATCGAATCTCCCTCTGACCTTTGCCACCGTCCTCCCCGGAATTTTGACATGGTGCTTGTGACCAGACTCCATGAACCAAGTGGTGTATTCGTCGGGCGGACCAAACCTTGCAATATCTCGTGGATAGTGGTATAGTGCGTGCACGTTGGGTAAGTCCCAATTGTTGCCCTCCTCCCTTGGCAGATATTTCTTGACTCTTTCAACGACTATCCCGATGGCTCCCCTGACACGTCCCTGTTCAATGGATGATTCTCGGTGCGACCAATACTCCTTTCCCTTTGTCCAAGCATCAAGACAGAGCATCATCTCAAAAGTGTTCAATATCTCCTTGAGATCCATCCCCTTTTTTTTACAGGCCTTGTCCAACAGATCCCAAGCGGTCATGTCGTGGATTAATATACACAGAACAAACAGCATCCCTCTGTACTCTTTTCCTTCTTTCTGGTCCAGATTCGTAATACCCTTAACAAAACTCGTACGGGGAAACTCATCCTTGCAACACGACCTCTGACCCTTGTCGTACCTGCGGGCCAATCTGTCCAGAACCTGTTGGACCCCAACAGACAGTTTACCATAAAAACAGTTGAGTGCCCTTTTGAAAAAACACAACAGCATACAGTGGAGCGAATCCGTAGTTATGGCACCGAAGACCCCATGAACACTGTCGCAAAATCTGATTCCGCGGAACGCACTCTTGATGGGATGTTGTGATATCCGATGAAGGGCAACGGTATCGCCGTTATCGACATGGTACTCCACTATACTTGACTTCATGATACTGCACTGGTGTGAAGTCTTACTCAGATTGGTGTAAGGGGCTACATCGCAGGGAGAGCTGTGGCGATATGTTTTCTTGTTGGTTCCCTTCACCTTGACCGTCACGGACTCCCTCTCCTTCCCGTCCAGAATAAGAAACAAAACAGGAGTGTCAACCCTGAGACCCGTCCTTTTCTGGTTCCCAATTGTAATCTGAACGCTGTCTAGGCGCCTGTCCATCCCGCTATGCAATCTCTTGAGACCGTCTAGTATCACCTCCAACTGGGCATGCATGTTCCGCGTCGAATGGCCCTTCTCGTTGGTTTTGTTTTCTGCTTTTGATTTCACGGTTGGATCCACGATGTATCCAATCACCCTCCAAAACTCTGGCCTCCTCCTGCACTCTTCGGTAAATAGAGACGAACTCATGAGGACCGGACACGAACTTGTTTTACCATTCTTGGTCACATTAACAGAGTCGAAACCTATAATAAGATCAAACACGAACTCATTGAAATCGAACGCCTTTCGCCTTACGTAACCTTGGTAGACACTGCCCGCCCTTGCACAGTTTATCTTCTTGTCCCTGTTCCTTGGTCCCGCCATTGCATGAAAATAATTGTCAAAGTGATTATCGGGATTAAGAACGAGATTCTCCTCTTTCATGTGAGACGGACTGTGGAGCAGCGATAAAATTTGGGGCACGATTTCGAATCCAACAACATTAACGTCCTCGTCGAAACCCACCAGTCGCATCGTCTTAACAAACGGCAAGTAGCTATCCACCATATTTTTGGGCAGCAACCTCCTGATGGCGGCCATATTGGCATCCCTTGTAATTGGCCGGTTTAGAAAATTGGCGCCCCCGAGTACAGCCTTGCAATGCCACTTGAGTACCTCCTCCAGGGCCTTTTTGGTAGCACCCATTGAGTCCAGTAACGTCATCAATTCGGCAACAAGGACTAACTCCGTCGGAAATGATCGAAGAGATTTTCGAGAACTGTCCTGAAGGTGAGCACGAGAATTGTAGGGATTTCCAGATTTGCTCAGGAAGGGGGATTGATAAATGCGGGGTGACTTTACGGAACGGGGGACACCAGCAATACTTTTCCCCCCTGTATTACCCCCTTTACCCAGCTCGACCATTCCCCCTTCCGGGGGGACAAGTACCGAATCTTGACCATCTCTATTCTTGTTACTACCGGCGATACCCGTGGTTTCAACCCCGCTGTCTGGGGTCAAAAGAGTGGAAACTGAACGGGTTGGAAGAGCAGCAACCGAGCGGGTCAAAAGAGAAGCAACGGAACTACCGCCACCCCCCCCCCCCCTGGGTCGTCATTGATTTCAATTTGTTCATCGGTGGTACCAGTCTGGATGAAAGGTACCGACGGATCTGGCACTTGACTGCTTGTTTGTGTATAAAGGGGGCGGTAGGCAGTGGTGATGGATTTTCTTGGGAAAATGGGAGGCGCCCCACTAAACAGGGATTCGTCAGGCATGTCTAACTTGAGCCTCTTTGGTTTTTTAGCCCTAACCTTCTTTTCCTCGGTCTTGCCGATCAACCCCATGAAGGCATTTTGCCTCGCGCACTCGGGCAGTCGACCGAAATGACCAGTTGCAGTACGAGCTGTATTGAACGGCAGATTGAATCTCTTGCAGCTTGGATTGGGACAAGCCCCATACTCAAAGCGATCACCAATAAACTCCAGGGGCTCTCCAGTTGTCTTATACCCGCTCATCCTTTTCACAACAGTAAACAACAACCTTAGAAACAAAGTGGTGCCGACACGAACTGCAAAAAGAAACATCACCACACTTGAACCATGAAGCTGATACACGGGTACACCTTTGATTACGTGTATACATAGTTGGATGGATGAATATATATATTTAGCAATAGAAACTACCTGGGTATGACGTAGTAGCAACTTCAATACCCGAAAATCAGACACAGTACCCGATTTTCAGCACCTCAAACATCTGAAAACCGTGATTTAATCAACAACAGACACATATAGCACATATGGCCTCTCTGATTGTATCAGATCATCATATAAAGATATATGAAAACGTCAGATATTATCTCATTTTGGATGCAGTGACTCAAATTCTGGTATTTTTGTCCCCCAAAATCTGGGACCTGACAAAAATTCTCCGGGCATCCGAAAATTCTGATAATAATCTACGAAGTTGTAGCCAAGTACCAGAATATCACATAGTAAATAAGAGAAATTGTAGAAATTTCACAGAAACTCACCGTAATTTCACGGGAGTACACCGTAATTTCACGGGAATACCGTGAGTTTATCTGATTGACCTTCCTAGACGATAGCCTGCACGAATACGCTCACCGATGGTACAAATATTGTGTTTGACCTTGGGCACATGATCTCCTTGTGCTACTAAGTCCATTTCAATATCGAGATCGTCTAGGACTTCCTCAAGGAGGACACAAGATTCCTTGTCCCCAGGAAGGCGCTTAATGTAATAATGCGCGCGATTATAAGCCTGTAGGATTACAATGATGGCGGCGTACATCGCCTCCTTTGTACAACTACTAAGGCAAACGAGCAATCAATTGTGTAGGGGCGGATGGATGCAAGTGGGCATTGGTAGCCTGTTTACATAAAATAGATCAATAAACAAAGTGAGATCGTCACATTGGTGCTTGATTTCCTTTGAGATTGTGATCTTAGATGTGTCGATCATATCTGGATTCTGTCGTGTTGACAATCCTTTCAGATGTGCGACTTCTTTGATAAAAAGCTTTTCTGCAATATTTGCGTCATCGCTAGTCATGGGGTTGTTTTTACTTAAGTTATGTTGGAGATAGTGCTTGAAGTTCTCAAAGCCCCTCCCCCCCCCCCTGTGTTCACATATATTTTCCATGCGTGTTTTGCTCGTTTGTATTGTTTGTCTGTGTAACCAGCACAGTTCCCTTCTATGGTCATAACAAAGTCAACACAAAAATAGCATTCTTGTTCTTTGCTAATATGATTTTATCAATTTGTTGCATGTGTGTTGCTTCCTGCGTTTCTTCCGTATCCTTTGTGGAGGCTACTGATTCTAAGTATTTCTGCAATGGTGTGTATGTGTAGAGCCACCCATCTCTTCAAAATGTTACAGTCCCAGATGGGGTTGTCACGATAAAAGCGTCCTCCACTGTGTTGTCATAGCAAATGTGGTGCTTGTCTGCCATATAAGAAAATCCTAGGATGTTTGCAAGCTGTTCTGCATCATATCTTGCAACACCGAAACCGCTGAGGTCACCCTTGAGACGCATGATTTTCATCCCAGCGTTCATTGCCATAATAATAGGCTTTTTACTTACGCGGATTCCACTTGGAAATCCTCGTTTTTGATAGTTGCTTTGATGGTGGATCCGGTATCCAACATCAATTTCTGGTCAAGATGTGACATAAAATCTTTGTCCTGCTGATTGAATGATTCCATCATGCTGTGGTGTGGTACAACACATTGGTGGCCACCCCAATCAACTTTCTTAATATTTTGCTTATTTTTTCTATTATGACAAGGTCTAGGACTGATCTCATCATCGCTGTTGCTATCATTTTCGTTATTGTCATTGTTTTCTTCATCGTCTTCATCATCGTATTCATTAAATTCATCCTGCATGCCCTGCATCATTTTATTGATCCACCAATCTTTTTTTGGCCCAGATCTCCTCTAGGACATTTACTGAGTGCATGATCTTCTTTACCTCACTTACAACACGAGTATTTCTTTGCATTTTTGTGTTGCGCAAAGGTTGGTGCCTTCTTTGGTTGAGGTGGTTTGTTGTCGTCATCCTCCTTCTGTCTTTGTTTGTTACGCTTATCATTCTTACGCTTGTTACGAGCGTGGTATTCCTCATCGAAAGAATGTTTTGATAGTGCATCCGTCATATCCTGGATGATTTTAGGGTTTTGATTGTTTTTCAAGGAGTACTGATTTACGAACCCTTTTTCTAGCGTTCTATATTTTGCTTTGTCACTTCCGCATAGTATGATATATGCACTAAGTTCCTCGGATTGCTTTCGCCATATCCTTTGGAATTTTGTATTTTGCCTGTACATTGGCAACAATCACGCCCTTGATTGCGCTGAACGTTCCGTATAGGCTTTTCATTGATTGCTCTTGTTTTGCGAATTTCATTTCTTTGTCTTTTCTCTTTTCTCTTTTCTTTTCCATTTGTACAACGGCCGCTTTGGTTGCGTTCACCAAATCTACTGTTCCCGTTGAAACGACCCATATCACGAGATCAATTGGTTTGAATCTCTTTTAAAATAATCTTGAGCGGAGACTATGCTCCTGCCGGTCAAGTAGATATAAATATAAATCAACTCTCTATAAATTAAGAACAATATGATACAAATCCCCTGTTGTTGTATGCTTATTGGCGGATCTGACTCAAATCCTGAGACAAGTCCATGGACCAAAGTTAGACAAACGAGGTGGTTACAGTATCAATTGTAGTTATTTTAAAAGAGTGAGCAAAGCTGCTTGCTCATACTTTCTAAATCCCATTAAGGATATTTCTCATAAATAATTGTATTCAAAGGTTCCTCACGTAGCTCATGTACTATGAGTACTTCCCGCTCGAGGAGGACCCGCAAAATCAACAAAAAATAGTCTTTTGACAGTTTTTGGCATAGCTTGCCTATGCCAAAAGCTGTCAAAAGACTATATTTGATTGATCTGGGGCCGCCCAACAAGGAGGGAAGTACTTTGGTTCTTCCCAACCTCCTCAAAAAGAGGGGGCTGGGAAGTACCTTTGTACTGAGCAACATTGTCAAATTGCAAGTTTTTGCAAAAAGTGAGGTTGATGATCAAAACAAATAAACATACGTGGTCCATACACAATTTGGACTCGGGAATAAATTCCTCATGATTTCTAATGAATCACGATTGAAAACCCAATCGTCCAACAGACAATAGCTATATGTTGCAAATTAATAACAGAACTAAAGTCCGGGTTGTCTCGTTTTTTTGCTTTGATATAGAACAATAAACAAAGGTATCTCTGAGATTGGTTGCGGTCCTCACAAAGAGTTCAATGCGTTCAAGTCTAACCACAGGAATAACTTGTGTAAATCATAGTTAAAAAAAAAAGAGTGAGCAACGACTGAGTCTTCTGCTCTTACGTCTACACTAAGGTATTATAAACCAATTATAAGCATTCAACAATGCAAAAATCATCAACGCAGTAGCTCCAGTATTGGTGAGGATAAAGAGCTTCTAACTCCTCATTCATTTCCTTTAGCTTGTCTAAATCTTCCTACCAGCGGTGAAAGAGAGAATAAACCAGTCCGGGGGCGGTGAAACCAAGAAATAATTATTATCATTACTATTTTGTTCTACACTGCCATTGCGCCGCCGTAGTCTCTGAAAGGTCCCCGCTGAGGTGGATGCTTGAAGCATGGACGATAGAGAGAAAGAAGAAGACGCCTCATCACTACCTCCTTGTCGAGACGATGACAGGTCGCCAAACAGAGACCCCCTGCGACGCAAACCTCGGTTAGGGACGCTAGTTCCCAACAGTGATCGGAAGGATGACTGATTGCCAGCGTTGTTGGAGTTAGTATTACTGTTGTTGTTGGTACCGTTGGCAGCCTCCATGATGGCGTCATCATTGCCAGGATTGTTGCTTTCAGGCTTTGGCATGATTGTAAGTAAATGTATAGCTGCCTCCGACGCAACAACTAACAACTCTTGTTGTTACTAGTAGCAGTATCCCAGATCTATTGTTGAGCCTTTGTTGCTAATCGCATTGATAATGATACCACTGCTGTTCGTATGTTAATGGGTTGTGATTGTGTGTATGTGTGTACAGTGGTCAAATGAATGAGTGAATATACTGCTAATAAGAAAGGTGGTGGCAGCCGCAGCATTGGTTTTAAAACGTCAAAGCTGTTGAACAGCCAGCACCCTCGCTAAACTACACGTACAGTACCGTACCGTACTACCGCTACGGCGGCTAACAGGACAGTTACTATAGCTTGCTGTCTACCGGTACAAGCACAATATGCACATGCAGTAGACAATGAATAAACGTGCAAGCATCTCTCTTGGTCAGTCACATAGGCTGCTGCTCGCCAATGCAAGGGTCCTCCATCATGGGCTCGTGTACGATGAGTGGCAGTGCCAGGGCGGGACGGTAGTAGCCTGGACACTCAAGAGCAGGCCTGAGGAAGACAGTGACACTAAAAGATCTAGGACGACATTTCGGCACTCGGTGCTGATGAGGAGGAGACACTGATCATTCAGAGATGAAGATTCGTCCTAATGGTCGTAAAGTTGTCGCTGCTCCTTGATTGCAATGGGACTTATTTAAAAGATCCTTGCTTCAGCCTGGCTCGGTCCTGAGGCTGCATCCTGGCTTCTGTCGGCCCTGCTCTCGGGCCTGCCACCCCAGTAGCATCGTCGCCGGTAACTCAACTCTTCTATGTGGTATCAGCTTCAGACTCGGATACAACTGGCTGGTCCGTTCGCATGGATCTCGACCTCTAGCTAGTAGATGCAAACAACAAAAGCCATCAATGCTACCGCAGGTGACCAAACGACCAAACTGAGGTTGCTGGCTGCTGCCTACTACTACCTACGGATCGATAGCTATCTACCTGTTGGGGGCGACTGTGGCCTCTGCTTGCTATAAGAAGCTCTCCTATATAGGTGTACGTACTACATGTATGTATGTAGTCCGTACTAATTGTACTCTAGTAGCTACAATGCTACTAGTACTACCGGTAGTACAAGCAATGCCAATGCTGGTCATGATGTGTGAGTTCGGCGACTCGGCCCATTGTGACTGGGTTGGTCGCTAAATTTACTTGTATGTGACGAACCCGGGACTTGTTTTGTGCTAGACGCGAATAGATTTTGCACAAAAGTACGCTGCCGGGTGATTTCCGTTGTTTATTTATGCGATTGAGTTCCGGTTGCAGCCGGGCCAGCGGCTCCGACTTCAGCTCGGAATGACTAATCGTGCGACCATTCAGTACAGAAGAGGAGGGAGCACCCGTGACAGCCCAGCTATTACCTTGCATTCATTGATTGACACTTGTTTACAGCAGACCCACAGGAAGACTTTAGAAGACAGGACCTGCCGCTCTAATAGCCTGGCTATCCGGATACTGTCTACACTTTCCTGTATCTGCCGACTGTCGTCTCTGAATAGCGATTGACCTCTCGAGCGCATCAACCTACTCTTATTAAAAAATTCTTCTTCGAACTACAGTAGCACAAAACAGTCGATAATCAATAATATATTATGCTGCGGACGACGACAACAACCATGACAACAACTAATTGTAATAATATGCAGCGTCTCTTTGCTACCGTACTACTAGTACTAGTACTAATATTGGGCAATGCGTCGCTACAGGTGTCAGCAGCAGCTACCTATGCAGGTTACACATTCGAGAGCATGCCATCGAGTTTTGGAAAGACGTTTTTTCCACCTGCCAGAAATTTTCCATCACGCCTACAGTTCCTGCCAGACAACGCCAACCTTTGCGATGGGATTGACAAGGAGAGCCGTGCTGCTGCACTACCAGGACTAGTGACGCCAGCTGATAATTATACAGGTAGGTTGTGTTGGGGATTGGATGGGGTGGGGTGGGTGGGTGGGAGGGCAGATACGTCTGATTTCTTTTTCCATGATGATGTTCATGATGTTGCTGAGGCCATCACATTTGACCATCTGATTTGTTTTCTCGCATTCTTCTGACCGCTTCGTTCTTCTTAAAATACAGTGGCGCTGCTTGTGGAGAGAGGAGGTTGTAGCTTTGAAGCGAAAGCCAATGTTGCCATGAAGGCATTTCCTACTATCAGTTACATGCTGGTATATAACAATGAACCTTCCCCGAACTTGGTATCGATGAAAGAGACCACAGACGCAGACAATATCACGCTTGGAATGCTGTTTATTTCGTATCGCGCTGGAGCGGCACTGCGGGCGTCATTAAGAAATCAGACAGAAGCAGTAGTGGATGCAGGCGGTCCACTTATCGAGTTGAATGGACTGGACCCGCTCAT
>JAVCKV010575167.1:0-31987 GCA_032274145.1 Herpochondria borealis | reverse complement strand
CCCCATATTTTTCCTCTAATAATAACTTTACCAACGACGCGGCTTGACGAAACGTTCTTGGTCCTTCCTCATCCTCGTACTCCTCGGATACCACCCCAGCGGGCATATTAGACGTTGTACTCCCGTGATGATGGTGTAAACAGCTGGAGATACGTACTCCGGAGACCCCGCCTTCACTTTGCATTAATATTGCCACAATACAATCCGCCAACAATACCAACATGCCTCCCTCGCAAGCTCTCACCTCAACAACCGCCAATAGCGATACTCCCCGAGAAATAACCCAAATACGGGTGGAGACCAAAATCATTGAAGTCGACAACGACTCAAAAAACACGACCATTGGCGACCTCCTCAAGCGAACAAAAAATGGCGCAGTCAATATTGATCATGAAAAATATAAAGCATATAAAAACGCATACCACCGCAACTCATTATTTTACAAAATACTTATATATAAAAAATTATTACGCCAATATTATGGTGATTTAAGTGTACAAAAATTTAAATTTCTTATAAAAAATATAAAAAAAAGTACAACTGATACTTTAAACACACCTTTGATTTTTGAGCAACATCTATACATGATAGTTTATCGTTTACACTGGGCTTTATCTATTCCAGAAGCAAAACAACAAGTAAGATATGGTACTTTTTTAGTAAATGGACATACAGTACACTCCCCTTATGCCCTTATAAAAAAAAACGATATAATTCAAGTAAATATTAGCAAATTTTCTGCTATAGTAAATAAACTTGGATATGCCATAATGTATAATTTAAAGTTAAAAAAATACGTAAATAGTTTGTTTAACAATGAATTTAACAAACATTCAGTTTTTTTTAAAACAGTAGAATTGACCAAAATTTTAAGACCCAAAACAAAAATAGCGTTTTGTGTAGGTTTAGAAAAAACTGACAAGGAGAAATACGTTAAATTTATAAAAAATACCAATAAATTAACTACGTATATAAAAAAAAACACTAATTGTATATATTATAAACAAAGTATCCTTTCATATAAGCAGGTAAATTCTAAACACTATAATTTTGATAATAAACAAAAATCCAATTTTTATTATAATAAAATATCTAAATTAATTAATTTACCAGCGTATTTTGAAACAAATTTACGAACATTATCCAGTATACTTATAGAAGTACCTAAAACAACTCATTTTTCTAATACTTTTTCTCAAAGTTACGATTTTTTTAAGAAATTTAAAAATGGATTAAAATAAAAATATATGGACATTTTAGCACAAACACTATCACAAATAAAACAAGGTATTATATTAAAACAAAATATAATCACATTACGTTATTCAAAAATTATTTTGAGCTTGGTGAAATTATTATATAGAGAAGGTTTTATACGTAATTTCAAAATATGCCAAGAAACGACAAAAAACAGTTTATCTGAAAAAAAAATAAAAGTATCTCTTGCTTATAACCAAGAAACAAAAAGTACCATCCAGGAATTAAATCTTGTATCTAAACCAGGAAACCGCATATATATGTCAGTTAAACAGTTAAAATACTTAGTTTATCAAAAATTACATTTAAATGTGTATGTGATCTCAACAAACTTTGGCTTGATTTCTCATACTAATGCAATCAAGTTAAATGTAGGTGGGGAAGTTATATGCAAAATACGATAATATATGGTTAACTACAGAAAATAAACACCAACTCATGAAATTTTATCCAATTCACTTATTTTCTTATAAAATAATTTTTACTGTTAATAAAACAATATCAAAAACAAATATATTTCACTTTATTTTGTTAATTTGTCGAAGTATTACCTCTTATGGAGGTATAATACGATTTCCAAATACATTTTATCAAAAATTTACTTATTTAACAAAATACATTCACCCTAAATTACGGAATAAATTTACATTTCGAAAAACCGATACGAGTTTAGCTCTAAAACACAAGCGTTATAAGTATAAAAAAAATATTTATTGGAGACATAATAAAATAAAACAAAATGTTTTATGGCTGCGAGCCAAAAAACGTAAATTATTTTTTCGAAATTATAGATATCCATATTTAAATTACATCATAAGCAATTATAGATATAAACCTTTTTCTTTCAACATGACGAAGGTTTCTACGGGTACAGACTATGGTTTAAATAATATTCTTCTTTGGTCAAGATACTGCAACCAAATTAATAAAATTAATATAGTTCGGGGTGGAAATACGTTAACGAATTTTTCATATAATAACGCAATTAATTTGTTTCGATTAAAAAATTCAATATTAACTAAAAATTTAAGCTATAAGTTGGGTAAAGCAAGCTATTCCAACGGTTTAGTAAAAGAACTAAATGATATAGGGGCTTTACATACATTATACCAACTTATAACAGAAAATTATACATTAAAAATAAATAATAACTTAAAATTTGAGGTACGTAACAAACTTATTTTATTAAAAAATCATATTAAAGCTAAACTAAATCAAAAGGTGCCATTAATTAAACAAAAACCAAGAATTTATAAAGCAAAAATACTTAAATTAAAACCAATTATTTTAGCAAAAAACAAGGTAGTAAAGCAGCAATATTATGTTTTATATATAAAAACAAACAGTTTGCATTTATTAAAAATATTACATAACCTTCGTCTACGTAAATTTATTAACAAATATATTTGTATTCAATTAAAAGAATACTATTAATATTTTTTGGCATAACAGTAGTAACAGCCCGCCCCGCTCCCCTCACAAGTAAGAAAAAATATTTTTATAAAAATAATTTATGCCTCAGTTAGATAAATTGAGTTATTTTTCACAATTATTTTGGTTAATAGGAACTTTTTTAGTGCTTTATTTAATTTTAGTTATGATTTTATTACCTCGTCTTAATTCGTTAATTCAGTTACGCCAGTTAAAAAAATCTATTCATGATACTAGAAGTATAACTTTTACTCAAAACAAGCAGGGTTCTACAAATACTTCATTTTTAATTTTATTATTTTTAAATTTATGGAAAATTGAATCTGTGAATTGGGGAATAAAAAACTTAAATAATAAGTTTATGTGGTCTTTTTTGTATAAATCAAGCGATACTAAAAATAACAATAAAACGTTTAAAAATGATAAAAATGCGTTTAATATAAAACATTTTTTATCGAAATTTTTAGAACAAAAGTCTAATTTAAATACTAATTATTTAAATTTAAGTAAAAATCAGATGAACAACAAAATATATAGTTTACTATTTATTTGTAGTCCATTAGAACAGTTTCAAATTACAAAACTAGTTAATTTTAATCTAGGGTCTATAGATTTATCTTTTACAAATACTTCATTTTTTATGTTATTTGTGAGTACTGTTGTTATATTATTTTTTACGTTAGGATTACTTAATGTAAATATATTATCTCGAAAAAGCCCAGCTTTTAGAGTTTGGCAAGGTGCGGGAGAGTTAGTATATGAATTTGTAGTTACTATGATTTTAGAAAATGTTGGAAAAAAAGGGTTAAAATATTTTCCTTTTGTTTTAACTTTATTTGTTTTTATATTATTTGCTAATGTAATTGGATTAATACCTTATACATTTACAGTAACAAGTCACTTAATAGTAACGTTTGGTTTAGCTTTCACTGTTTTTGTTGGTGTAACTGTTATAGGATTTATGCATCACAAGTTGCATTTTTTTAGCTTCTTTTTTCCTCCAGGTGCTCCTATAGGATTAGCTCCGCTATTAGTAGTTATCGAAATTATTTCTTATATGTTCCGCTCATTAAGCTTATCTATACGATTATTTGCAAATATGATGGCGGGACATACTTTATTTAAAATTGTGTCTGGATTTGGGTGGATTATTTTTAAAACAAATTTCTGGATCGTAGGATTTTTTCCTTTAGGAATCTTATTCGCATTCACTGGGTTAGAAATAGGTGTAGCTGTTTTACAAGCTTACGTGTTTACTGTATTAACTTGTATTTATTTAAACGATTCTATTAACTTACATTAAAAACAAAAAAACGCATGTTCAAATATATATTTAATATATTCAATTTTTTTAGTAAACAAATCAACCAAGCTTCTGTATTAGGTAAAGAGTTACTTTTAGATTATAAAATAGACCTAAATAACTTTAAATTTTTACTGAATACGTGGCTATTTGTAGGTTTTATTTTTATTTCAAAGGATATTCTAATTTTTAACGAAGAAGTTTTAGTAGTTATAACTTTTTTTTTATTTATTATGTTTTTATATTCAAAAATCAATTCAATGATATATTTCGAATTATTTGCTCGAGATGACAAATTATCAAGAGAATTAGATATCAATGCTTTTTTACATCAGGAAATTTTACTTAATGTATTAAATTTAGATAAAATGGAAATATCTACTTCAGATAAAATCATAAATGAGCAAAAATTTGTAAATAATATCTTTTTACCTTCATCTAAAATCATACACACAATAGGGTATGTAAAAAAAAATTTAGATAAGATAAAAACTAACCTTATCTTTTTACAGTTTATCAAACAAACTGTTTATAGTAACTTAGAAACACAAATGAATTTAAAAGTAATTAAATTAATATACTTTTATAATTTATCGCATTTTTTATTAAAAAATAAGTAACTTATTTCATTAGAAGTGCTTTTTCGAAGGGGCAATTAGCTTAGTTGGTAAAGCATCGTGCTTACAACACGGAGATCAACGGTTCGAGTCCGTTATTGCCTTAAGCTAAAACAAAAAAATTTCAGGTTGAAAACCAAACCCCTGTCTATGATTTTTATACATATTTAGATATTTTATAATAGCGAGAATGTTACAAGAATTTTTTATTATTTTTATTTTTTTTATCATAAGTACAGTAATTTCCAGTATAATTTTTTTTGCTTCCTATCTAGTAGGTAGACAAAAAACAGATCCAGAAAAAATTTCTGCATATGAGTGTGGATTTAATCCATTTAGTGATGCTAGAAATAAATTTGATGTAAAATTTTATTTAGTTGCTATTTTATTTATAATTTTTGATTTAGAAGTTAGTTTTTTATTCCCATGGGTGATTACCTTGTATAACTACCCTCTTTTTAGTTTTTGGGTTATGTTTATTTTTTTAGCAGTACTTACTATAGGATTCATCTATGAGTGGCGCAAAGGTGCCTTGGAATGGGATTAATTGAAATATAAAAATAGAAAAAATTAATTATGTTAGAAAATTTAACCAAAAAAAATTTTAACGAATCTTATGATGCGTTGGTTGCTCAAGTAAATTTTAGTGTAGCTAATCCTTCAAAATCACCTGACGTTATTATTTCAAACGTATTAAACGAAAATATCTCTGATTTTATAATATCAAACCTTTTTTATTTATTTTCCACATTAATGATTATAAGTGCACTTTTTGTAATAAGTGCTATCAACCCAATACATTCTGTATTGTTTTTAATTATAGTTTTTTGTAATGCTGCAGCATTACTTATTTTATTAGAAGTTGAATTTTTATCTATGATTTTTTTAGTTGTATATGTCGGGGCTATTGCGGTTTTATTTTTATTCGTAGTGATGATGTTAAATATTAAAATTATAGAATTAAACCAAAATTTAACAGCCTATTTACCCATTGGTGTGATTATTACATTAATTTTTATTTTTGAAATTTTTTTAATAATAGACACGGATTTAATGCCTTTGTTTAGTTTTACTTTTGCGGATAATTTAGAATACATAAATTGGATCACAAAAATAAACACAAATACAAATATAGGGCGCTTAGGAGAGGTTATTTATACTCACTACTTCTACTTATTACTTATAGCAAGTATGATTTTATTAGTTGCTATGATAGGTGCTATAGTATTAACTTTGTACCGTAATTTAAATATTAAACGTCAAGAAATTTATCAACAAATTTCTCGCGATTTTAATAAAACAGTTTTTTTACAAAATTAATATATATGATAAAAATAAACATGATGAATTATATTATAGAACGCATTTTTTCTTTATTTATAGGTATCCCTACTTTAGCAATCAGATCTATGCCATTAATGTTAGATGAACATAAATCTATCGAGACACTTTCTGGAGTGGATATGGAATATAAATCAACAATAATAACAACGATAATATCTGAAGCCTTGTACATAGTAACTTCTATCCTGGCAATAATAGTACCTTTATTAATAGGAGTAGCATATTTAACTTTAGGAGAGCGTAAAGTTATCGGAGCGATTCAACGACGAAAAGGTCCTAATGTTATAGGACCATTAGGATTATTACAACCATTAGCTGATGGATTAAAACTATTTCTAAAAGAAACGATATTACCAAACCAATCAAACGCTATTGTATACATTATAGCACCAATACTTACATTTATTTTAGCACTAATAAGTTGGGCAGTTATACCTTTTGCGAACGGTCAGGTTTTAGTTGATATCAACATTGGGGTTTTATACGTTTTTGCAGTATCATCCTTAGGTGTTTACGGTATCATTATGGCTGGTTGGGCAAGTAATTCAAAGTATGCTTTTTTAGGTTCGCTACGTTCCGCCGCGCAAATGATTTCATATGAAGTTTCATTGGGATTAATCCTTATTTGTGTATTATTATGTGCAGGTTCTTTAAATTTAAGTACTATAGTGCTTGCACAAAGAGATGTTTGGTATATTTTTCCTTTAGCTCCACTATTTATTATGTTTTTTATTTCCGCCTTAGCAGAAACGAATCGTGCCCCCTTTGATTTACCTGAAGCGGAAGCCGAATTAGTTGCTGGATATAATGTAGAATATTCTGCTATGGGATTTGCGCTATTTTTTTTAGGCGAGTACTCAAATATGATCTTAATTTCAGGATTAACTACTATATTATTTTTAGGTGGGTGGCTTGCCCCAATTAGTTGTTTAAATTTTATGCCTGGTGGTTTTTGGTTTGGATTAAAAATATCAGCATTACTATTTGGGTTCATTTGGACACGAGCAGCTTTCCCAAGATACCGCTACGATCAATTAATGAGACTTGGTTGGAAAATTTTTTTACCACTATCTTTAGCCTTTGTTCTATTCGTCGCTGGAGTTTTAGTTGGTTTTGATTATTTACCTCCAATGATTTAAGTAACGTCAGTATTTTAAACTTTTTTATTTGAGTCCCAGGGGGTGTAGTTTTAATTGGCAAAATACATGATTTGCAATCATGTGCTATCGGTTCAAGTCCGATTACCTCCAAACATATACATTATATAAAAATAAGCCATGGCTTTTTTATCTGGAGTACACATACCAAATACATGTAAAATACCTTTAGGGTTACGATTAATTTACGGTTTAGGTCTTAAAAGCAGCTTAAAGGTCTGTTATGCTATAGGTGTGAATAAAAACAATACGTTTTCTCAACTAACAAGACATCAACGTATTAGTCTAAAAAAATACCTTATAAATAATTTTATTTTAGAGGGTGCATTAAAAAAAGAAAAAAAATTAAATATAAATAGGCTAATAGAAAATAAATCTTATAAAGGAAAACGCCATTCATTAAATTTACCTGTACACGGTCAACGCACGCGTACCAATGGGCGTACAAGTAAAAAAATTAGATTATAATATAAAAACAAAAAATGCATACTTTAAATCTTTATATAAAGGCTACACTTACCAATATTACTATAAATTTAACAACCGTGCAGGGTAATTCGCTTTATTCTATATCCACAGGCCATTTAAAATTTCCAAAATCAAAAAGAGTATTAGCTTTTGCTGCAAAAACTTGTATGACTAAAATAATATATAAATTGTATCAATTAAACGATGTTAAGCGCATTCAACTATATGTTAAAGGAGTAGGGCGAGCACGTACAAGAGCTTTAAAAGAATTAAGTAAAACAAAATTACAAATAAAATTTATCAAAGAAACTACACCTTTACCCCATAACGGATGTCGTGCTAAAAAATTAAAAAGAATTTAATTGATTTTACGCCAATTCATAGAATTAAGGCGGGCATAGCTTAATGGCAAAGCAATGGCTTGTGGCGCTGGAGATTATGGGTTCAAATCCCATTGTTCGCCTAATAAGTTAACACTTATATTTGTTTAAAGCTTAATGCTTGTAAAAAAAGCACGTTAAGCTTTTTTAGAAAAATTATAATTAACTTTAACTTCCTTTTGTTGATGTAGTATGGTTATTTTTATTTGGAGCTATATACTGGTGGGGAGGTATCTTAGCCTAAGTTTTTATCCTTTTTGGGCTGGTAACTAACAATCTTTCTTATCCCACACTCATGTTGTAAATGTAAAAACTAAAAATTTTTTATACTATTTTTTATATAAAGGACGGAAAAGTGATTTTTTACTTTTCATGTCAACAGCTTCATCTCTGGGGTCTACCTCCAATATATCTTCTTGGACAGATAGGTGGTTATTTTCTACAAGTCATAAAGATATCGGAACACTATATTTAATTTTTGGTGCTTTTGCAGGGGTAGTTGGTACAGTTTTTTCTATGTTAATCCGTTTAGAGTTAGCACAACCAGGACATCAAGCCCTGTCAGGTAACCACCAGTTATATAACGTGATAATAACAGCGCATGCTTTCATTATGATTTTTTTTTTAGTTATGCCTGTACTTATCGGAGGTTTTGGTAACTGGTTTTTACCTATATTAATAGGTGCTCCGGATATGGCCTTTCCCCGATTAAATAATTTAAGCTTTTGGTTATTGCCCCCATCAATACTATTACTATTATCTTCTAGCTTAGTTGAAGGTGGTGCCGGGACAGGGTGGACAGTATATCCACCCTTAGCTAGTATTGAGGCTCATTCTGGTGGTTCTGTAGATTTAGCTATTTTTAGTTTACATTTAGCAGGGGTATCCTCTTTATTAGGTGCAATAAATTTTATAACTACTGTGATTAATATGCGCGCTCCTGGTTTAACTGCGCACAAATTACCACTATTTGTATGGGCTGTTGTTATAACAGCAGTACTATTACTTTTATCTCTTCCTGTTTTAGCAGGTGCAATCACGATGCTGTTAACAGATCGTAATTTTAATACAGCTTTTTTTGATCCAGCTGGTGGAGGTGATCCTATATTATACCAGCATTTGTTTTGGTTTTTTGGGCATCCTGAGGTATATATTTTAATTATACCTGGTTTTGGTATAGTTAGCCAAATTATACAATCTTATTCACGTAAGTTTATTTTTGGTTATTTAGGTATGGTTTATGCCATGCTTTCTATAGGTATCTTAGGATTTATTGTTTGGGCTCACCATATGTATACTGTTGGTATGGATGTAGATACACGCGCATATTTCACAGCAGCTACAATGATTATTGCAGTTCCTACTGGTATAAAAATATTCAGCTGGTTAGCTACAATGTGGGGTGGTAATATTACTTTTGAAACACCTATGACATTTGCAGTAGGATTCTTATTTTTATTTACTGCAGGGGGTTTAACAGGTATAGTTTTATCTAATGCAGGTCTTGATGTAGCATTACATGATACATATTATGTAGTAGGGCATTTTCACTATGTTTTATCTATGGGTGCTGTATTTGCAATGTTTGCTGGGTTATATTACTGGTTACCTAAAATGCTAGGAAATTCGTATCAACAAAAACACGGATTACTTCATTTTTGGTTAACGTTTGTAGGTGTAAACATTACATTCTTCCCTATGCATTTCTTAGGATTAGCCGGTATGCCTAGAAGAATTCCTGATTTTCCTGATTCATTCTCTGCGTGGAATTCGCTAGCTTCCTATGGTTCTTTAATTTCTGTGGTTGGTGCTATGTATTTTTTTTATATTATATATGAAACGTTCTATTTACATAAAGGGGAAGAAAGCAAGTAAGCCTCTGTTGTTTGCAAAAAATTTAACAACGAATATATAATTTATTAGGTTTAGCTTCACCAAGGAAGAATAGTTTTAATTGGCAAAACCGTGATCTCCAAAGTCGCTATTATGGGTTCAAATCCCGTTTCTTCTGCTGAAATATTACGAACTTAAAATACGTTTTTTTTGATAAATGACTGCAGATTGTTTTTTATAAATAATAAATTAAAAACTGTGTTATTTGGGACAGCCCCTTTATTAAGCCAAAAGAATAACTTAGTTGTTTTTATAATGATTTTTGGGCGTTTATTTTGAATGATATATAGGCCTATGTTATCTACAATAGATCCATTTTTTAATCCCTGTTTGTTATTTTGAACCACAAGTTTATATATAACTTGTTTATTTTTAATGTGTTTTAATAAATTGATTTTATACATAATGGTCTGTTTTTTTTTATATTATAGCATGAAGTCTTCCTAGACTGGATTTGAACCAATGACACAATGGTTAACAGCCATCTGCTCTACCACTGAGCTACTAGGAATATATAAAAATGTCTCTTTCGTCTAACAGGCAGGACATCACATTTTCAATGTGACAGTATGAGTTCAAGTCTCATAAGAGATAGATAGTATATAAACATAAAAAACGACCATTTGGACGGAATGGGATTCGAACCCATGATATTATAACTAATATATTAGTTTAGCAAACTAACGCTTTCAGCCACTCAGCCACCCATCCAAAATACGTAAAAATAGAGATTTTTTAAATCTATATTTAAGGGCTTGTGTTTTTATTAAACTAAAAAGATTATAGGCTTAAATCCTACACGAAGCCTCTGACTGTAACGTATATTTGTTATTAATTATTTATAAACAAACATATATAGAGTTTGGTTTATTACATCTTAATGCAGATAAAGATACAGTTTTTATATGAAAATAACTGCTAGCTACAAAACGCATAGCCTGTTTATATATTTAGTTATACAATTTAAAACGTATTTTTTTGCTTTTTTTCCAAGTATATAACACCACAAAAAACTTTTTTAGTTGGTATGCATAACCTTGACATTAAAGTTATAGATTAAAAAAGAGTAGGTTTTTATTTATATATTTGTTTTGCAAAAAAATTCTAATTAAGGCACATGCTATAGTTCTTTTTTATTAAGTAAGTGCACTTAATTTATAAAATATTTACCAACAATATTTTCTGTTTATTTTAAATATACCGCAAAAACGTCGCACTGCCAATACCAAGCAGCAGCCTCATAACCAAAGAAGTGCTTATCTGTTAAATGGTACTGTATTTCACGTACTAATGCCACTGTAAGAAAAATAGTACCTACTAAAACGTGAAATCCATGAAATCCTGTAGCCATAAAAAATGATGTACCATAGATACCATCAGATATATTAAATGTACTATCTGCGTATTCAAACACCTGTAGCATTGTGAAATAAACACCTAATAATACTGTGATTAAACCTGATGTAATTGTTTGTGTACGATCTTTAGTCGTAAGTGCGTGGTGACACCATGTTACTGAAGCACCTGATAATAATAGCACTGTTGTATTTAAAAATGGTACTTCGAATGGATCAAGTACATCTATACCTAATGGAGGCCAGCTAGCACCTATTTGTGCTGTGGCACCTAAACTTGCACCAAAGAATGCCCAGAAAAAACCAAAAAAAAACATAACTTCTGAAAGAATAAATAAGTAAATACCATATTTAAAACCAAGCTGCACTACAGATGTATGATGACCTTCAAATGTACCTTCACGTACAACATCACGCCACCAGTTATATACTACAGTAAGTAGTACGATTAATCCAAAAAATAAAATAAACCCCCCACCTGCATAACTATGCATGTACATAACACCTCCTGAGGTTAATGTTAGTGCACCACATGCAGTTAATAACGGCCAAGGGCTACTATCTACTAAATGAAAAGGATGCGCGTGTTGTGACATAATATAACCATTTCAGATTGTTTTGGTTTAATTTAAATTACAAGGATTTAAACCATGTATATCGTCCAGTAACTACATCTAAAAAATATACCTAATTTCAAATATAATTACTACAAATAACGGTTAGCTTTCTAATTTAGAAGAAATCCATGAAACATAATTGTCTAATGAAACTCCTTCAATAACTATAGGCATATAAGCATGATTTACTCCACAAATTTCGCTACACTGACCATAATATACTCCTTCACGTTTTATTGAAGTACCTATTTGATTTAATCGACCAGGAACTGCATCAAGTTTTACACCTAAAGAAGGTACCGCAAAGCTATGTAATACATCAGCTGCGCTTATAATTAAGCGAATTGTAGTGTTTATAGGTAAAACCACTCTATTATCCACCTCTAATAGTCGTAAACTTCCTTCAACTAAATCATCTTCTTGAATCATATAACTATCAAAATTAAACGATTCACTTTCATCTGTTTCATAATCTGAATACTCATATGACCAATACCATTGATGTCCTATTACTTTTAATGTTAGTGCTGGATTTGTAACCTCTTCTAACATATATAATAACCCAAAAGAAGGTATAGCTATGGCAGCTAAAATAAAACTAGGTGTTATTGTCCAAATAATTTCTAATAAACCACCGTGAGTTATGTTACTTATGTGTTGCATATGATTTTGTCGTTTTAAACCAAAGCACCATAAAATACGTGCTAACATCCAAACAACAAAAACAAAAATAATCATTAAATAAACCAATAATGTATGGTGTAAATCAATAATACCTTCCATAGAAGGACTTGCCGAATCCTGAAATCCTAATTGATAAGCAAGTGCTGCATCTTTTAATAACATTCCAATGATAGTTAGATTTTGTGGTTTAATCTAAATTCAAAAATCTAATTTAAAATACTAATTTCACACGATGTTCACAAAAAATTTATAGCCTCTATAATTAAATACTCTGAAGACTTACCTTTACTATAGGAGGTTGCTGATTGCAACCTGTATAACTTAGGGCGCTGTTTGTGTTATGAAACGACCGAAGGTAATTTCGTAGGTAAGAAGCTATATTTTAATATTTGTGTCCAATAAATGTTTTTTTAGGTATAGTGTTGTGCTAAAAAAAGCTAAATGAGTGAAAACACCAGGGTAAACATACAGTAAAAACAGAAATGGGCACCGATAAAGAGTGTATAAACCTCAAGCAAAGGACTGCTCGAAGTAAAGTCAAATGCTCTGCCTCTAAGCTACCTGAACTAATTATCAGTTTAATAAAGCTTATAAAAACATTTGTTATACGCTATTTTTTATGGGTTAAATTAAACTATGAGAGTATTATTTAAAATGCGAATAAAATTAAAAATGCCATCATTAGAGCAAATAAAGCTAAAGCCTCTGTTAGTGCAAAACCTAAAATAGCATAAACAAACAATTGTTGTTTTAAAAAAGGGTTTGACGCAACAGAATGTAATAAACCAGCAAAAACTACACCGGCTCCTACACCAGGACCAGCTAGTCCTATAGTAGCTAATCCAGCTCCTATTAATTTAGCAGAAGGTAAGAAATCCATAATATATATGTTTTATATCTAAAAAAAAGTAAAAAAATGAAACAAATATATAAAATATAAAACGGCAAAAATGCTAGGTACTTGTCACCTTCTCGCCAAGATTAAATTTAAAAATTATCTTATATCTACAAAAAAAGTTATTAAGTACTATCCAAAGATGCTAACAAAAAATTAACGATCAACCTCCCCAAAAACTATATCTTGGGTTCCTATAATAGTAACTACATCCGCTATCATATGGTTTACAGACATAAAATTTAAACCTTGTAAGTGAATAAAACCAGGAGCCTTAATTTTACATCGATATGGTTTTTCAGTCCCATTTGATATTAAATATATCCCAAATTCACCTTTAGGTGCTTCCACTGTAGAATATATATCTCCTGCAGGTACAGTATAACCTTCTGTAAACAGTTTAAAATGATGTATTAAACTTTCCATAGAATGTTTTAACATACCTCTATTTGGTGTAGTTACTTTATGTTCATCAGACTGTATTTCGTTTGTTTGAGGCATTTGATTTAAACAATCCAAAATTAACCTTAAACTTTGACGCATTTCTTCTATACGTATTAAATAACGATCATAACAATCACCATTTTTACCTATAGGTATGTCAAAAGATAAAAGGTTGTATACATCATAGGGCTGTGTTTTTCGTAAATCCCATAATAACCCAGAACCTCTTGCCATAACACCTGTAAAACCCCATTCAGTAGCTTCTGCAGCACTAACAACCCCTATATCAACTAGTCGCTCCTTCCAAATACGGTTGTTTGTTAATAACTCCTCTATTTCATCTATACGCGACGCAAATTGTCGAGCAAAAGAATATATATCGTTTGATAACCCTATAGGTAAATCTTGAGATACACCCCCAGGACGTATATAGGCCGCATGTAAACGAGCCCCAGAAACTCTTTCATAAAATTCCATCAATTTTTCGCGCTCTTCAAAAGCCCATAAAAAGGGTGTCATTGCTCCAACATCTAGGGCATGTGTAGAAATAGCTAACAAATGATTTAATATACGAGTAATTTCACAAAATAAAACTCGTATATACTTAGCACGCAAAGGTACTTTACATTGCAATAATTTTTCAACTAATAATGAGTAACAATGTTCTTGAGCCATCATTGAAACATAATCAAGTCTATCAAAATAAGGCAATGCTTGTGTAAATGTTTTATATTCTATTAATTTTTCAGTACCTCTATGCAATAAACCTATATGCGGTTCAGCTCGTTCCACAGTTTCCCCGTTTAATTCTAAAACTAAACGTAAAACTCCATGAGCTGCTGGATGTTGAGGACCAAAATTCATTAAAAAATTTTTAACACCGGTTTCTTTTTTTAGAAAATTTTCCATAATTTTTATATTTACTTATTTTGATTTAAATTTTTTGTTTTATGGTTATGCTGTTATATGTGGATTTTTTACATTTTTTAATGTAATATAAGGCATTAACAATAAATTTTCTAAAAACCCTATTACAGGAATAAAAAAAAAGAAAAATGAAAAATAAAAAATTGTAGTTATTTGACCGATTTCATAATATGGATATTCTATAGGCATCCCACCGATCCAATCTAAAATTATAGTAATTACTACAAAAAACCAAAAAAATGGTTTAAAAAAAGGTCTAAATGAGGTACTTCGAATATAACACGTGTGTAAAAATGGTAATAAAAATAAGACTAAAATTGAAAATAACATAGCAATAACACCACCTAACTTATCAGGGATTGAACGTAAAATAGCATAAAAGGGTAAAAAATACCATTCAGGAACTATATGCGTGGGTGTTACTAATGAATTTGCAGGAATATAATTATCCGGGTGTCCTAAATCATTTGGAAGAAAAAAAACAAAAATAGCAAAAAAGATAAAAAATACAAAAAGACCAAACGCATCTTTTACTGTATAAAACGGATGAAATGGTATTTTATTATTATTTGTACAATTGATCCCTAACGGGTTATTAGAACCATGCTCATGCAAGGCAATTAAATGAGCTATAACTAGTGCAGTAATTATAAACGGGAATGTGAAATGAAAGCTATAAAAACGATTTAATGTAGGGTTATCTACAGAAAATCCACCCCATAACCAAAAAACCACATCATGCCCTACCACAGGTATGGCAGAACATAAATTAGTAATTACAGTGGCACCCCAAAAACTCATTTGTCCCCAAGGTAAAACATAACCCATAAAAGCTGTCATAACCATCAGCAATAAAATTACAACACCTATAGACCATAAAAGTGTACGAGGAGGCGTGTACGAACCGTAATATAAGCCTCTAAAGATATGTAAGTAAACTACAATAAAAAACATTGAGGCACCGTTAGCATGGATATAACGTAGTAACCATCCATAATTTACATCTCTCATAATATGTTCTACACTAATAAATGCTAAATCTACATTGGGTGTATAATGCATAGCTAAAGCTATACCTGTTATTAATTGTATTACTAAACAAAGTCCTGCTAGACTACCAAAATTCCATAAATAACTTAAATTTTTTGGGCTTGGATAATCAATTAACATATCATTTGCTATCCTTAATAAAGGATGTGTTTTTAAAAGGCGCATATTTTTTTTTCTTTATTTATTAGATAGAGATTATAAACATAAATGTAATGTTAATTTATGTACAAATAATAAAAATGGGGAAGGATATAAAAAAAAACTTAATAAAAATAATGAAGAAGCTCCAATTAAAAAACTTTTTTCTAAATTTACATCAATTAAAAAAACATATGACTTTAGTTTTTCAAAATACATAATTTTGATCAATCTTATATAGTAAACACTACCTATAACACTAGCAATTACAACTAAAACGGCTAGTAAATACATAGATGAGTCTACTGCAGCAAGTAATAACAACAATTTACCGTAAAAACCAGCTAATGGAGGTATCCCTGCCATAGAAAATAACACTATAGCAAAAGTTATCGCTAAAGCAGGATGTATTTGCCCTAAACCATGCAGTTGAGATAAATATTTAATTTTTGTTGTATTTGTTTTTAAACGTAAGGTTAAAATTAAGGCAAATATACTTATAGACATTACTATATAAATAATAATATACATAAGTGACGCTTGTAGACCTTCAGGGGTCCCTGTAATAAGACCTACTAATATATACCCTATATGCCCTATTGCACTATAAGCTAAAAATCGTTTTATTTTTTTTTGCTCTAACGCAGCAAATGCGGCTAAAAAAATAGAACTCACTGCAGCAAAAAATAAAATTTCTTGCCAAAAATCAATAAGTCCATATAATGATATAGAAAATAATCTAATTAATAACGTAAGTATAGCAATTTTAGGTACAATAGCAAAAAAAGCTGTTACAGAAGTAGGAGCTCCTTCATATACATCAGGAGCCCACATATGAAAGGGAGCTGCTGCTAATTTAAATAACAAAGCTATTAAAATAAATATTATAGATAAAATAATACCACTATTAATAAAAGTATCCGTTGTTAAAAAATAACCAAACAGTAAATGTAAGTCATTAAACGTAGTTACTCCGCTAAACCCGTACATCAACGAACAACCAAATAATAAAAGTCCTGAAGAAAGCGCACCTAAAATAAAATATTTTAGCCCTGCTTCGGCAGAAAATTTAGTTTTTCGTTTAAATGATGCTAAGATATATAAAGATAAACTTTGCAATTCAATTGCTAAATACATAGAAATTAAACTGTATGATGATATGATAAAGAACATACCTAATAAGGCTAATAAAAGTAAAACGGAATATTCAAAAGCATTAAGCTTTTCAAATTTAATATACTCATTTGCTAACAAAATACAGCAAATTGTAGTTAAACATGTAATAATTTTTATAACAGTGGAAAGTCCATCAATTATAAGTAAATCATTAAAAATAACCATATTAGTTATAGGAGAATTTAACAATAAAATAATAGTTATAAAAAGTATTTGAATAGCTAAAAAATTTATTGTTTTAATTAAAATAAAGTTATTTTGTTTTGTTAGTGTAGTATAAACCACCCCGTAAATTAAAAGTATAAAAAGAGATAATGTAAAAAAAATTTCAGGAATTATACCTTTAATATGATTTTCAAAAGTTAAGAGTAATAGCATTGTAATTGTTTATTATAATTATATTAGTATATGATTTATGCTTGGTAAAGTAATTCTAAAATGGAGCCTCGTATAACTTCTCCAAAAAGACTTGGGTAAATACCCATAAGTAAAGTTAAAAATATAAAAGGAACCATGACAAAAAATTCTTGACGGTTTGTATCAAAGATGTACTTAACTGATTGGAATAAAGATTTACCACACATAACTCTATTATACAACCACATAGAATATGCTGCAGAAAAAACTACAGTAATTGTGGCAACTACGGCCACAAATGTATTGTGATATAACGTCCCTGTTAAAACTAAAAATTCCCCAACAAAGCTACTTGTACCTGGAAGACCTAAATTAGCTAAAGAGAAAAATAAAAAAATCGTAGCAAAAATAGGCATTCCTTGCATAATACCGCAATAATAGCGTAATACTTTTGTATGATGTCTATCATATAAGATTCCTATACATAAAAACAATGCACTTGAAACGATACCATGACTTAACATTAAAATAACAGCTCCTTCTAAACCTTGAGCATCAAAAGCAAACATACCAAGCACAACAAGACCCATATGTGCCACAGAAGAATATGCTATAACCTTTTTTAGATCAGTTTGTCTTAGTGTAGTTGCTGAAGTATATATTATACTTATAAGTGCTATTGTAAAAATAATTGGAGTAAAATAAACAGTGGCTTGTGGAAAGATAGGTATAGAAAAACGTAAAAATCCATAACCTCCTAATTTTAATAAGATTCCTGCTAAGATAACAGAACCTGCTGTGGGGGCTTCTACATGGGCCTCTGGTAACCAGATATGCACAGGAACCATAGGTATTTTTACAGCAAATGAAGAAAAAAACGCGAGCCATAAAAAACGTTGCACCATAGGGTCCCAGTCAGTAGAAACAACTATTTGTAAATCAGTAGTCCCTACCTCTATATATATAAAACATATTGCTAACAACATAAAAACTGAACCAAATAATGTATATATAAATAATTGAAATGTTGCGTGTATTTTTCTTAGGCGAGAACCCCAAATACCTATTAATATAAACATAGGTAGTAAAATACTTTCAAAAAATATATAAAACAATAGTATGTCTAAAACAGAAAACACTAATATTAAAGCACTTTCTAATAATAAAAACACAGCTAAATATTCTTTTACATTTTTTAAAATAACTTCCCAACTAACTAATATACAGATAGGAACTAAAAAGGCTGTTAAAACTATAAAAAATAGAGAAATACCGTCCACACCCAAATAAAAGTTTATATTTAATAAAGGCATCCAACTATATAGCTCAGTAAACTGAAATTGTGTTGATGCTTTGTCTAAAATAATCCAAATAAACACAGAAAAACCAAAAGTGATTATTGATATAAATAAAGCCAAACTTTTTATAAAATCTTTTTTATGGTCTGGTGTTAGTAAAATCAATAATGCTCCAATAAAGGGCAGCATTATTAAAGTAAATATAAATGATGATTGTGTATTATGCATATCCATAAAATTTTATTTTTTTTTTTTTAATTGAGAAGTATATAAAATAACTAAAAATCCAAATATTAAAAAAATACGAGAATCTATATATAAACTAAAAACACTTTTAAATTCTAGTAGTGTTATAAGTAAAACAGATCCTATAAGAATCATTAATGTATAATGATATAGAAACCCTGTTTGTAAATTACTTAGTTTTTTTGCAAAACTTTTTACAGAAGTTGCTATACCATAAGGCCCTATTAATTCAACCACACCTCGATCAATAGTCTTAAATGTCACATGATATCCAAAATTTAAAACTGTTTTTACTATATACTCATTGTACACTTGATCAAAATACCATTTTTTATTAAAAAAACCATAAATAGTTTTTCCAATAAAATTTAATTTAGTATAATATAAAAATTTATCAAAATAAATGTTTAAAATTAGCGCTAAACCTGCACCAATTAAACTAAAAATAACTGGTATTAATTTTATATAATATGGTATAAATTCAGAGTCTATAATGTTAACGTTCGGAGTTAACGTGTTTAGCGAATTACCCCAAAAATCAGTACCTAAACCTATAATTAAATCTCTTGTAAGGTACCCAACAAAAATACTCCCGAAAACTAAAATAACTAAAGGTATTGCCATACGCAAAGGTGCATCATGAGCATGTTCAACTACTTTTTTATAAGCATTTGAATTGGCAATAAATGTTAGATAAATCAGTCTAAATGAATAAAAGGCTGTAAAAAAGGCGGCGATAGTACCAAACCAATATGCAAATGTACTATCAATAGTATATTTAGCAAATGCTAATTCTAAAATAACGTCTTTTGAGTAAAATCCTGTTAAAAAAGGGAATCCCATTAAAGATAACGAACCTGTAAGCATCATTGAGTATGTAAAAGGTAAAAATTTTATAATTCCTCCCATTTTACGCATATCTTGTTCATCGCTCATTGCATGGATAATCGAACCTGCACTTAAAAATAATAATGCTTTAAAAAAGGCATGGTTCATTAAGTGAAATATACTTACAGAGTAATTCGAAATACCACAAGCAAAAACCATATAACCTAATTGGCTACACGTAGAGTATGCTATAACTTTTTTTAGATCATTTTGTAATAATCCAGCCGTTGCTGCAAAAAGTGCAGTAGTGGCTCCCATAAATGTTATAATTAAAAGTACATTAGGTGCATATTCAAATAATGGTGAACAACGTAAAATTAAAAACACACCTGCTGTAACCATAGTAGCTGCATGAATTAATGCAGATACAGGAGTAGGCCCTTCCATTGCATCCGGCAGCCAAGTGTGAAGACCTATTTGAGCCGATTTTCCTACAGCTCCTACAAATAAACAAAAACAAATTATATTAAATATATTAAAAGTTTGATTAAAGAAAACTATGTGTGTATCTACAAAATGCGGTAAAATTGCAAAGATTGTAGCAAAATCTACAGAGTAAAAAACTAAAAAAATAGTTAAAATTCCGATAGTAAGTCCAAAATCCCCTAGTCTATTCACAACCATTGCTTTTATTGCGGCTTTATTTGCAGGAATACGTGTATACCAAAAATTTATTAATAAATAAGATGACACTCCTACACCTTCCCAACCAAAAAACAATTGTATTAAATTATCCGCTGTAACTAGCATTAGCATAAAAAATGTAAATAAAGATAAGTAAGACATAAAACGGGGTAAATGTGGGTCTGCTCCCATATATTCTGTGGAATATATATGAACTAATGTAGATACTATAGTGATAACTAATAACATAATTACTGTTAAACTATCAAATGTAAACCCCCAGTTCGTTTCAAATAATTCACTTTCTATCCATGTTAAAAAATGAATATAAATGGGATTACCGTAAACAACTATTTGGTAGCATGCAACAAACGATAACAAAGTAGATAAAGTCATTCCTGTGATAGTTAAAATACTAGCGCCTTTTCCGCCTAAAAATCTACCAAACAGTCCTGCAGCGATGCTACCTAATAGTGGAAAAAATATAATTAAATTATACATAATGTGTTTTTATTAACCCTTCATTAAATTTATAAATTCAATGGAAATTGACCCGCAAACTCTATAATAAATAACTAAAATTGCTAACCCTATAGCAGACTCTGCTGCAGCTACAGTTAAAATAAATAATGAAAATATTTGTCCTAACAAATCATCTAAATAGATTGAAAATATGATTAAATTTAAATTTACAGCCAACAGCATAAGTTCTATAGACATAAGCATAATAATTATGTTTTTTTTATTTAAAATTATTCCAGAAATACCTAAAATTAACATCAATAACGATATAATTAAATATTTTACAAGATCTATTATCATATTTAGTTTTTTAAATTATATACTTTTTATAAAATTGTAACAATAAATACCTACTCTGTTTATCATAAAACAAACCAAATCTTTTTATAATACTCTAAAAAAGCATATTCTATTTGTATCCGATTTTAAATGTGTTCTCTATTATTATTTAAAAGTTATTTTTTTTGCAATATAAAGATCTATGCTTTCTAACACATTTAAAATCGGGATTTGGTGTAATGGCAACCTATCTGCTTTGGGAGCGGAAGATACGTGTTCGATTCACGTAATCCCGAAAATAGACCTTTTATATACCGGGGACAGTGGGATTTGAACCCACAGTTTTTGGTTCGACAAACCAACTCTTTACCTGATTAAGATATATCCCCCACTATATAGAAGGGCGAATGACTGAGTGGCTTAAAGTGCTGGTTTTGAAAATCAGAGTATATTTATATACCGCAGGTTCGAATCCTGCTTCTCCCGCTTTTTTTATAGATTTATTGTGTGCTTGTAGTTCAAATGGAAGAACATTAGATTACGGCTCTGAAAATATAAGTTCAAGTCTTATCAAGCACTATAATTGTAGGCCTAAGTAGATTTGAACTACTGACTTCACAGTTATCAGCTGTGCACTCTAGCCAACTGAGTTATAGGCCTATAAATTATAGCTTTTGGAGTATGGCCAAATTGGGAAGGCAGCGCCTCTTGGCGGCGAAGATTAAAGGTTCAAATCCTTTTACTCCAATCCTTTTTGTTTTCGAGAAGTCCATACTTTTATACCTAACGTACCATGCTTTGTATACACAGTAGATGTAGCATAATCTATTTTAATACGAACATCTTGATTGTTTGTAGTATCTATAGTGTTTAAAGGCATTTTTCCGTCTTTAAATTGCACGGTTCTAGCACGATTGGCCCCATTTAAACGCCCTGCTATTTGTACTTTATAACCTAAGATTTCAGCTTGTAATGTATTTTTTTTTAACAAGGCTATTTGTTTACTTAACTGATACGCAGAAATTTTTCGTTTTGTAGTTAGTAGATGTGCTAGGTTGTTTGCTACGAGCTGGGCACTTGTAGCTATAGTAGTAACTTTACTCATAAACATGTACACCTTTACATTGGTAAAGTTCTCTATTTGATATTGAATTAATTTAAAAAAATTTAATTTATGAATGATTTTTAAATCATTTTGTTTGTTATTGTTTATTGAAGTTGTTTTTACAAAATTTTGGTCATAATTTATAGGAAAAACTATATAAATTTGGTTAAAACTTCGTTTGATTATTAACCTACCAATTTGTATGTAGTTTTTAAAACAAATTTGTTTAATAAAATTTTTAATTAATAAATCTTCATGTAATAAAGAACCATAAAGCTCTTGATTATTTATTAAATTAACAGACCATTTTGAGTCCCAATCTCGTGTTTTAATCAACCGTAGACCTATCGGGTTTGTTTGATACGCCATTATAAATTTATTTTTTTTTATTTTTTTTGTAAATAAAACGCTTACGAGTATTTACAAATTCACCAAATTTATGCCCAACCATAGCTTCTGTAACAAACACGGGTGTAAAATTTAACCCATTATGTATGTTAAAGTTTTTTCCTTCAAATTGAGGCAATATCGTAGAGTTTCTTTTCCAAATTTTCGTTTTTATTAATGTTTTTGCGTGAATAAAAGGTCCTTTCCAAACAGAACGAGGCATTATGTATTTTTTTTAAAGGTATTTTTTAGTATATATTTATTAGTTGCTGTATTTTTTCTTGATTTCTTTCCTTTTGTATGTACTCCCCATTTGGATACAGATGGTCGACCGCTTTTACTTTTACCTTCTCCTCCACCGTGTGGATGATCGATAGGGTTCATAGCTACTCCTCGTACATGTGGGCGTTTATTTAACCACATATTTATACCAGCTTTACCATGAACAGTATGGTTATGTTTTTTATTTGATACCTCACCTATAGTAGCAAGGCTGTATAAGGAAATTAATCTTATTTTTGATGATGGTAGCAAAATAGAAGCATATCCATTTTTATATTTTTCAATTAATTTTCCTGTAGCTCCCGCAGCTTTTATTAATTTACCACCATTTCCAGGATTGATTTCAAGGTTATGTATTAAGGTACCGTTAGGTATTAAAAATAAAGGTAAACTATAACCTACATTTACTACTTTTTCTGTAGTAGAAGCTTTATTATAAGTTATTTGAAACCTTGATTTAACGTGTGAATTTAATTTTAATTTTTCTGGCAATAGTATATAAGAAAATAATTTTGTTTTGGGGTAATAGGCTAAGGCTACAAACCCTGTACGGTTTGAATCGTATTCAAATTGAATTATGTGACCTTTGTCGTTATATAATTGGCGTTTAAAATCTATAATTTTATAGATTTTTTTATGGCCACCTCCACGGTGTAAAACTGTAATTTGACCTGTATTGTTATGACCTGATGCTTTAGGCAAACGTAAAGAAAAAATTTTTATTAATTCTTTTTTTGACAAAACAGATTTATCTATTATTTTACGGTGGCGTTGCCCGGGCGTAACCGGATTGTATTTTTTTAATACCATTCTCACTTTATAATTAAAATATATATCTTCCATATAAAGACGTTTTAAGTTCTAGATTATAAAAGAAACTAGTTTTTAAATATTTAAAAAAATTATATAATGAATATATGGACGTTAAATTCACTAAGAGTAATTGTTTAAATGAAAAAAGCTGAAAACTTTCTTGAGATTTTTTATAAACATGAGGTGATTGTATCAATGTAAAAATTTTTTTTCTTATAGGCATTGAAGCAGAACCCCCTGTTTTAAATGTAAAACTAAAGGTTTTTATTTTAGTAATAAGTGAAATTACATATGTAATTGTTTCGTAATTAAAGGAAGTTAAATATAAATAACCTTTATAACTCATATTATGATTTGTGCAGTAAAAAGTGATTTTGTATTTATAAAAAAGAATACGTTTTTAAATATAAAAAGTTTAAATTTTTGTTATGTATCAAGGGTGTATAGCTCAGCGGTAGAGCAACGGACTTTTAATCTGTAGGTCTTGGGTTCAATCCCCAATGCACTCATAATTACGTGACGCATTCTTAGCTTAAATGGAAAAGCAGCTGTTTTCTAAACAGTCGATTATAGGTTCAAGTCCTATAGAGTGCTATAACAGTAGATAGATATTAAAATAAAGTATGTGGGCAGAGGGACTTGAACCCTCACGAATATTATTCACTAGATCCTAAATCTAACGTGTCTACCAATTCCACCACACCCACTTATATTAATGAAGAGAGCAGGATTCGAACCTACGCGTAGTATAACAGATTTACAATCTGCCGCTTTCAACCACTCAGCCATCTCTCCAAAAAAAGGACCTTTATTAATAAGGACCTAAAAAACGTTTTTGTGTTACAACAAACTTATGCATATCTAATTTTTGTTTAACAGCATAACTTTTTAATTGATAACAGTTAATTAATTCGTTAGCTAAATTAAGCCAAAATAAATTACTTGAACGTTTTTGTGCTGCAAGTATTATCCAGCGTACAGCTAAACCACGACGTCTAGATTCAGAAATGTACACAGGTTTTTGTGTAGAAAAATTATAGGTTTTTTGTGTTTGTACTTCTAATACAGGTTTTACATTTTCAATGGCTTGATCTATTAACTTGATAGGATGTATATTTAATTTTTGTAATTTTAAATAAGTAATTATTTGAAAATATATTTTATAAGTTACATATTTTTGTCCTTTAAAGTTTAATAAAGACAATAACTTCTTATTATTTGGATTATTAAATAGAAATTTAACTTGGTTTTTTAATTCCATATTTTGATCTACGTGTCTTTCTAAACTCCACAGGAGTTGAATCATACTTACCGCGAATTATTTTAAAACGTAAACCAGGTAAATCTTGAGTACGGCCTCCTCTAATCAACACAGTGGAGTGTTGTTGTAATTGATGACCTATTCCTGGGATATATGCTATAATTTTTTTATTATTTGTTAGACTAATTTTTACTACTTTTCTAGTAGCTGAATTAGGCTTTCTTGGCGTTGTTGTATATACTTTTAAACAAACCCCCTTTTTTTGTGGGCACTGTTCAAGTGCTTTTCTACGACTGAAGCGCTTTCGTTTTTTTCGTTGAGTGTTATGGATTAATTGGTTAAATGTAGGCATTGTATGTTTTTTATAAAACTCCTGTAGCAAGAGATAATATCTTTAAATATTTTTTTTTACGTAATTCTATAAGAGTAGGCCCTAAAATGCGAGATCCTATTAAATTGTTTTCAGGAGTAAGTAATACAACAGCGTTCTTTGTAAATTTAATAGAACCACCTGTTTTTCGTAAAAATTCTTTTTTAGTTTGAACAACAAGAGCTGTGTATATTTTACCTTTTTCTATTTTTTTATGAGGTTTTATTTTTTTAATCGTTACTATAATTTTATCCCCAATCTTTGCTGTGTTCTTATTTTTTAATATGCGTATACATTGAGCTGTAATTGCTCCAGAGTTATCGATAACCTCTAATTTAGTTTCTACTTTGATCATTATTATTTATTTTTACTTATAAATTCTGTAGGTAAAGATAATTTTGTTGCAGCTAATTTAAACGTTTCTTTTGCTTTAGCTATAGTAATTGAATCTAATTCAAATAAAATTTGGTTTGTTTTTACACGAGCGACCCAATGACTTACGCTACCTTTCCCTTTTCCCATACGAACTTCTAATGGTTTTTTTGTTACAGGTAGGTGTGGAAAAACTCTTATATATAAACGACCTGTTTTTTTTAGTTGACGCTTTATAACTTTTCTAGCAGCTTCTATTTGATTTGCTGTAATGCGACCGGGTTTCGTAACGCGTAAACCAAATTCACCTAACACTAGTGTGTGTCGGCTAATCCCTTTACACCGCCCTTTATGCATTTTTGGGTATTTTGTAGTTTTTGGTATTAAATTCATGTTATATATGATTCATGTATGTTATAGATTTTTTAATCATTAACTTTTTATAATTAAAGAGAAAAATCTGGACTCTATTTCAAATAATATTGATTAACAATCAACAAGGAAAACCTTTGGGAAAGTAAAAAGAAAAATAAATTATTATAGTTTATGCGAGTTCGTTAAATTATTTATAATATATATAATTTTATATTAAAACCCTATTAAGAGTAAGTAATTTATGCTAAAAAAAATATATTATATTTTTTAGACAAATTAATGATTTAATCAAAAACCAGTTTAATAAAACCTATAACTATATAACAAAGTCAACTTGGTGGAATTGGTAGACACGATAGATTTAAAATCTGTTTCTTTTATAAGAGTATCGGTTCAAGTCCGATAGTTGATAGATATATTCATTTTTTTGTTCAGGAGTGGAGTTGAACCACTGACACAAAGATTTTCAGTCAAATGCTCTGCCACTGAGCTACCTGAACTAATTATCAGTTTAATAAAGCTTATTAATTTAATTCATTATAGTAGTATATTTTTATTGTAATAATAAGTGCAACTTAGGTTGTAAATAACTGCATTTTTTATCAAAAATTTTTTGTGAAACAATGGTAAAGTTTGTATAAAATGCCGGATTAGCTTAATTGGTAAAGCGTTTGTTTTGTAATCAAAAGACTGTAGGTTCAAGTCCTACATTCGGCATTTCGCTTTTGTTATATTAAGAGGTTAGATCGTATAATAGCATTACGCTGGATTGCAAATCTTGATATAGTGGTGCAAATCCACTTCTAACCTTTATTTACAGTATAACGCGAGTTAGAGTAATGGTAACTCATTAGACTCATGATCTGAAGTTATAGGTTCAAGTCCTATACTCGCTAAATTTGTCATATTTTATGATAAGCAGATATATATTAATTGGTAAATAACCTGTCTTCCAAACAGGAAATATGAGTTCAAGTCTCATTATCTGCAAATTTTTTAAGGACCAATAGCTTAAGGGTAAAGCATACTGCTCATAACAGTGAGAGTGTAGGTTCAAATCCTGCTTGGTCTAATTAGATTTAATTAATAAATCACAGTTTATTTTAGTGTACAGACAAGTATGATAATAATAATAAATTTCATGATTATTCAAATAATCACTAAGACTATAAAAAAATCAAAATAAATTTTCATAATTTATAAAAAAAGAAAAGTTGAGTTTGATCCTGGCTCAGAATGAACGCTAACTGTGTGCCTTACACATGCTAGTTAAACGTGTTTTTTGTGGCGTATAGGTGAGTAAAGATTAACACTTAATGTTATAATCTAATATATATAAATATATAATAAATAAATTAATTGTTATAATAAAAGTTTAATTAATATTATGGTTGTTGGTTAGGTAAAAGCTAACCAAGCCTATGATGTTTAGCTATTCTTAGAGGAAGATTAGTCACATTGGACTTGAAATAGTGTTCAAACTCTTATGAGAGGCTGCAGTGAGGAATATTGGACAATGAGAGAAATCTTGATCTTACAATACAGTATGAGTGATGAAGACAGTTTTTACTGTCGTAAAACTATATTATTTAAGGAAGATAATGACGGTACTTAAATATAAAGTCCCGACTAACTTCGTGCCAGCAGTCGCGGTTATACGAAGGGGGCAAGCGTTATTCATCTTGACTGGGCGTAAAGGGCATGTAGGTTGTTTTTAAAGTTTTAAGTGAAATCCCAAAGCCTAACTTTGGACATGCTTAAAAAACTAAAAAACTTGAGTTTTTAAAGAGGATAGTGGAATTTTTAGTATAGAGATGAAATTCGATATAATATTAAAAGGAACTTCGGAGGCGAAGGCGACTATCACATTGTAAACTGACACTGAAATGCGAAAGCATGGGTAGCAAATAGGATTAGATACCCTAGTAGTCCATTGCTGTCAACGATGAATGTTAAATGTTAGAAAAATTAATATATAAATTATTAATAGAAATTTTTAATGTTACAGCTAACGCGTGAAACATTCCGCCTGGAGATTACGGTCGCAAGGTTAAAACTCAAAGGAATTGGCGGGGGTTTACACAAGCGGTGGAGCATGTGGTTTAATTCGACGATACGCGCAAAACCTTACCAGTTCTTGAATATATAGAAAATTTATCTTTAAATTGATGAATCAATCTTAATACAGGTGTTGCATGGCTGTCGTAAATTAGTGTTGTGAAATGAGTGGTTAATTCCCTTAACTAATGTAACCCTTATTTTTAATTACTAATAAAATTTGTATAAAAAATATAATATAACAATTTTATGGACTTTAAAAAAACTGCCGTCAAAATACTAAAGGAGGAAGGTAAGGATAACGTCAAGTCCTTATGGCCTTTATGAACTGGGCTACACATGTGCTACAATGGATTTTACAATAAGAAGCTATAGTTAAAACTGGAGCGAATCTTTTAAAAATTTCCTTAGTTCGGATTGTTTTCTGCAACTCGAAAACATGAAGCTGGAATCGCTAGTAATCGTAAATCAGCACGTTACGGTGAATTTGTACCTAAACCTTGTACATACCGCCCGTCACGCTTGGGGAATTCGTTTTTCTTGAAATTTAAAGGACTCGATTTAGTCGATATGTTATTTTATAGTTAAATTAGTGACCTAAGTGAAGTCGTAACAAGGTAGTCGTTGGGGAACCAGTGGCTGGAGAATTATATACAGTAAATTTTGTATAATAAAAAACTATATTATTATCTTATTTTTATCATTATTAATGAAATAAATTGATCATTGAAAGAGAAAAAAATTTTCTTTCTATTTTTACTTTTTTTAGATATCAAACATATATATTATGGACTTCTGCTGTAGTGTAGGGCTAAAATAAAATATTTTATTTTAGGTTTTGCATTAACAGAAGTTTTTACTTGCTCTAATGACGGTATTTTTAACTTTATCCGCATTTTAAATAATAATTTCATAGTTTAATTAATTTTTTATATAATATACAAAAAAATCATGAAGGTCAATACTACAAATGTATTAAGTAGAATTATAGAGAAGCGTAACTTACAAGCAAATTCTTCTCAATATAATGAAATCACAAAAGGTAGTTTTATTACTTTAGTTTGTAATAAATTAAATAAAACCACAAAAACCCTTACGGGTAGAGTCACAAACGTAACAAAAACGCCAACAAGCGTGCTTGTTAAGATAATATACATAATAAAAACTCATCTAATTGTGGAAGTTTTTCCATTCCCATTAAAAAAAGAAAATACACAATATAAGTTTTTTGTTTATAAAACATCACCAGCAAATACGATACGCTATTAAGTTTCTTACTATTTACTGAGGGTGAGGGGGCGTCCCCAGGACAAAATCCACTTTCTCAAATAAAAGATCTAATATTTACAGCTGTGCAACAGGGAAGGAACCCAAATAACTTCGGAGACTAATTTTGGTGGATTGGAGCTATTACTGTTGACGTAAGCGCGCTGGTATATTTCTGGCTACGCTCTGAGAAACCTTCTATAAATGATTCTGTTGAATATTTAGAAAGAGGAGTTGAATCTAAAAAATGGTGTTGAGGTCCTTACGTTCTAGTAAAGCGCTTTGCTTTTAGAGAACAGCTTCAGGCTGTGGGGCTAGATCTACAGGATTACTTACAACTTACAAAATGAAATAGGAGTAAGAGTTGCTCAAAAATACATAGAATGTTGCAGTGGCAATGGCGAATATCATAGCAAACTACTCCAAATAAAGAGATCGGGGTCAAACTAAACATCTCATTTAGCGAGGTGTATTTATTAAAAATTTATAAGTATTTAAAGGATATCTTGAAATTAAGAAGGGATATTTAATATAATATAATTTCATAAATAGATATATAAAATAATTGATTATTATTTATGAATGTCCTAATAGAAAACTATATATGTTAAATATAATAAAATAAAAAATTAGTGAACTGAAACATCTAAGTAACTAAATTAAGAAATTAATAAAGATTTTGATAGTAGCGGCGAGCGAAATTGAAATAGAAAAAACAATAATAAATATATGTTAGAAGATGAATAAATAACCGCAGAGGGTTACAGTCCCGTATAACATATATAATGTATAAAGTAAAACAAAACATGTGTGATTTTGTTTGAATATAGGAGAACCACCTTCTAAATCTAAAATTTTCTTAATTTTCGATAGTGAACAAGTACCGTGAGGGAAAGATGAAAAGAACCTAAAAATAAATAATAGCGATTTTATCGTTTATATTGTTTATAACAAAATAGGGAGTGAAATAGAACTTAAAATTGAATACTTACTAGCAGTTAAAATATCATAGAGATATTATAGCGTACCTTTTGTATAATGGGTCAGCGACTTAATTTATATAGCAAGCTTAAGTTAAATTATGTAGGCGAAGATAAAGCAAGTATTAAAAATAAAGCTAAAAAGTTATATGAATTAGACCCGAAACCTAGTGATCTAAGCATGAACAAGTTGAAAATTTCGTAAAAACAAATTGAAGGACTGAACCCGTGTATGTGGCAAAATATTGGGATGATTCGTGTTTAGGGGTGAAAGGCCAATCAAACTAGGAGATATCTGGTTTTCCACGAAATCTATTTAAGTAGAGTGTGATAAAAAATATAATTAAAAATATTATTAAGGGTAAAGCACTGAATAAACTAGGGGGAAGGACGACTTCTTACCAAATTTAACCAAACTCTGAATATTAATAATAATAAAATTGCAAACAGACTGTAGGTGATAAGGTCTACAGTCAAAAGGGAAACAGCCCATAAGCGTAAATTAAGATCTAAAAACTTTCATTGAGATAAAAAGATATCAAGATATATAGACACTCTATTCGTTGGCTTAGAAGCAGCCATCTATTTTAGAAAGCGTAACTGCTCGTAGAGCTAAATATCTTTATTCTGATAATGTATATAGGTGTAAATGTAAATATCGAAATTACGTGCATTAAATGTTTAATGCGATAGTGGAACGTTTTGTAAGTTAATGACGATAAATTTGAAAATTTAGAAGAAATATCAAAACTGAGAATGCTGACATGAGTAGCGTAAAATATGTGATAAAACATTATCGCCGAAAATTTAAGGGTTTCTACGTACAGTTAATCTGCGTGAGAGTGAATCGGTCCCTTAGGTTAAAATAAATATTGCAACTGATGGGAGATAAATTTTATTTTTATTATCTATTATAAGTGACAAAATTTTTTGTTATTCTTAAAACAATGACAAAATTTTCAGGAAAAAACTAAATAAAAATAGACCGTACCCAAACCAACACAGGTAAATTAGTAGAGTATACTAAGGCGTTTAAGATAACTATGTTGAAGGAACTCGGCAAAATGGCTCCGTAACTTCGGAAGAAGGAGTATTAATGGTATAGAAATTTAGCATTGATGTAATAAACCAGGGGGAAACGACTGTTTATTAAAAACACATGACTCTGCAAAATCATTTGATGATGTATAGGGTCTGACACCTGCCCGGTACCAAGTAGTTAAAAAAATAAGTGAAAGCTTTGAATTGAAGCCTTGGTAAACGGCGGCTGTAACCATGACGGTCCTAAGGTAGCGAAATTCCTTGTCGGGTAAGTTCCGACCTGCATGAATGGTGTAACGACTTCCCCGCTGTCTCCAACATTGACTC
>JAVCKV010575057.1:0-31987 GCA_032274145.1 Herpochondria borealis | reverse complement strand
CTATGTACAGGACAACTCTAAAGCGAAGCGCTCATGAGCGCAGCGAACTAAAAGTTTTTTTATCTAATAAAAGGATAGGATCTGCTTAGCATTTTGCTAGATATTAGATCGAGCAGTCTTATTTGTGTATAACACAAAGCCTACTCGTTTGTTACTAGCTATTAGACCCTATTAAAGCTTAATAGGGTCTAATATATAGTAGCAACGCGATCTAAAATCTAAAAGCATGAACGTAGTGAACGAGCAGGCTTGGTACTTTGTACCAAAAGATAAGCACGATCTAACCTTATATTTCTCTAGATTTAAGCTTTTAAATAGTAGTTAATTATTTTTTTGTCCTGTACATAGCTCTATTTATTATTATAACGAATCTATTTTGCTGAAACGTACTAATTTGGATTGTTTTTTGTCGAAAGTTGTTCTATGAAATAATTAAGGCATTAAATAAGCTTTAGCCTTAAAATGAAAAGTTGAAAATTTTGCTTTTGGTAGAGCTTATTCTGCCTAAATAAAAAACATTATTAGCATAAAAAATTAAAGACTATTCAATTGTAAATTCGTATATTAAATATGTAGTTTTGTCACCTTGCTGAAAGTATTTCATATACAAAAACTAAAAACCATGAAAACCCGTACATTAATTTTATTATTCATCCTAGCTAGTGGATTGTTTTTTGCTTGTCAAAAAGATAGAACAAATAATGCTACTCTTGACTATTATATTACATTTAATTTTGATGGAACACCTATAGAATATAGCTCTACAGATTATCAGGGGCATGCTTCTCGTAGTAGTTGGATCTCGATTAATGGTGGAATTTTAAAGCCTAATCTTATTAATTCTAGTGCATCAGAATCTATTTATGTTAGAATTAATATGGATGAAGATTCTCTTACTTATAATGAATTGCAAAACATGATAGGCGAAGAACTAAAAGTTTGCAGTCCTTTATTTACTCTATGTAATGCCAAACATATTAAGCTAGATTATGATGATGGCACGAACTCATGGAGTACGGATAAGAATAACAATACTTCTCCTATACATTATTTACAAATTAATACCGTTGAATATTCCCCAACAGTTCGTATTGGAGTTAGCCGACTGGTGATTGTTGAAGGGGAATTTAATCTAGTACTAAATAATAATTCTGGGGAAACTAAAAGAGCTACTAATGGTAAATTTCGATTGCAATTTCCACAGTGGAACTAGTATTTAGTGAGTTCTAAAAAAAGCCTGCTCGATTGGAATAAATAAAGATTTACACAACGTTTTTAAACCACAAGCGTACAAATTTTACTAGTTTTTCGAATAGGGAATTACTAGTAAAATTTGTACGCTTGTATTTAAGATAGATAGATATTATAACAGTGGATGTATCTTAGTTGGGACAACATGATATTTAATCCCCTTAGGAACAAAAATTTCTACTTCTAAAAAGTCAGTCATTTCTCTTGCCTCCATCCTAATTATTTCTTCTTGATTAAGCCATTCAAAAATCATGACTCTTTCTTCTTCATAAAACTTCATTTCAATTTGCTGGAGGGCTAGCTCATCTACCATTTTCTCATCGGTGATGGTATAGATTATTTTAATGGTTGGCGCCTCCCAAGTTTGTACGTTTGTTGGACCATTTAAAGCAAAAACAGCAAAGTAACAATCTTCTTTAGGAGTGAAGGTCTGTTCGAATGTATTTTCAGTTTGTGCCAAAGCGAGTGCTAAGGTTAAAAATACAATTACCCAAGTTAATAGTAGCTTTTTCATGGTTGATCTTTTTTGTAGTGAAGTAATTGTTTTTGATTACAATACAAATCTAGAGGAATGTGACCACAAATAAAATGATGTTGCTTAGCTTCAAAAGTGATCTTGCTTAGTAGTCGGTTAACAACATGAAAAAAGCTATGCCTTGAGAATAAGACATAGCTTTCAATAGGAAAATTAAACACTATAATACTAACTCTTCAATATTAAGTTTGGGGTGCTCTGGAAAATGAGTTTACATTAGCATATAGTCCAAACCAATTTGGTAATACATACCTTTGGGGATATAGATTTTATACTCTAGTTGGTCATCCAAATCTACTCCATTAATAATAATGGCATTATCTTTTTTAGGCATGTCAATTGTAATCGTTTGATTGGCTTGATCTACCGTCATTTCATAATTATAACGACCTGCTACAACTAAGGCTTTTATTACATTTTCTGGAGTGTTAGCGGTTGTAATTGTGGTAATAATTCGGATGGTTTGATTATCCCATTCTTCCACTTCAACATCTCCTTTTAAAGCAAAAATTGCTTCATAAGTATTGTTTTCTACAGGCAATGTTTTGACTAATGTTTTTTGTGTTTGACCAAAGGTGAGTGCCGCAATTCCTAAAAGAATGACCCAGGTTAAAATTAATTTTCTCATGACTGATATATTTTTAACTATAAAAAGTGTTGTTTTATTTTGTAGTATAAATATACAGCTATTGTTCGCTCAGAACAATGATTTATATCAGTCTAAAAAATGATCTTAATCACTTTATAATTGATCTTTCAGAATGATAAATGGAAGGGGACTTTTAGTGGCAAAATCAGCGCTTGTGCTTTTATGCAAAAGCTGTTGCCAGTTCGTGTAATCGTGTTTAATTAAACACAACAAATCAACCTGATGTTTTTCAGCCATTTGGAGAAGTGCTTCTGTAGGAGTGTCAGAATCCATTTTTAATAAATTAATTTGATAGCCTTTTCTTGCAATTTGAATCGCTGTTTCTTTATGTGTATTAGAATGCGCCGTTTCTTGTTCTATATGAAAGAGTACTAGTTCGGTATTAAAACGATCCACTAAGTCATAAATGGGAGCTAGTGTTCTGTCAGAAGGAACAAACTTGTCGTCAATGGCGATCGCAATTTTCTTTGGAGGTTGTACGATTGCAGTTTTAGGAATAACGATGACAGGAATGTTACTTTTTTCAATTAATTGAAGTGTATTGTTTCCTAACAACCAACTTTTTATTCCAGAGTTACCATCTCTACCAATTACAAGACAGTCTGACTGACTTTCTTGAGCTTCTTGAAGAATAGTGGCTACGACAGGACCTTTGCGAAGAACTCCTTTGAGTTGGACGTGTACTGGTAGGTTTTGAGATTGTTTATGAATTGTAAGATCAAATAATTCATGTCGAGATAGTTTTTTAATGTATTCTTCGGATAAAATAGGCTTTAATTCTTCCTTAATATGATAAACGTTTAGTAGTTTTAATTCCACAGGCGTTTTTTGACCTTTAGCGATCATACTTGCATAATCCACAGCTTTGTTTGCGGTAGAAGAAAAGTCGGTTGCTGATAATATATTTTTCATAGTAATGGATTACAATTCAATGTTTAAGTATAGATTTGTTACAAAATTAGCCTATTAACAAAATATCTACTATGATGATGATCATCAACCAAAGTGATTAAAAGCATATTTCTCTTTTTTGAAAACGACTATTTTTGACAAAGCTGTTGCTTATTTACAATTTGTTGCTATTTTCGATTTAAGCTGCTTCTTAGATCAAGTCAATTAAAATTTCAATTATGAAACCAATCAAAAGAATACTATACCCAACAGATTTTTCGGCCATGTCTGTTTTGGGCTATCAATATTGTTTGCATCTTGCCCGCCAACTTAAGGCAAGAGTAGACGTGCTACATGTTTATCGGATAGATTTAGGCGTTCCAGTGACCGATCCTATTGCTTACAAAATGATTGAGGAGCGTAAAGAGAATGCGCATTTGAAATTGGGGAAATTTGCGCATCTGCAAAAATCGAATAACAAGAAATTAACAGAGGGTTTAACGATTCATGCACATGCAACGGTAGGAATGCCCGAAGATGAGATTGTTGCTTTTAGCAAAAAAAATGATATTGATTTGATTGTTATGCCAACCCAAGGAGAGCACAATATCATAGAAAGCCTTTTTGGAAGTGTGACAACAACTGTAGCAGGAACTTCTCATTGCCCTGTTTTGATTGTGCCAGAACAAGTTAGCTATCGCCAGATAACAGATATAGCTTATGCAACAGATTTGAGTTTGGAAAATACCAGCCAGATATCTGGACCACTATCTTTGGCCGCACTATTAAAGGCAAATTTACATTATGTACATGTCTATGCGGACAAAAAAGCAGACACTTGGGATGTAGATGAATTGTTAGCAGCTAATACAGAGGAGGTAGAAGTTCTATTCCACGAATTAAAAGGTAAAACAGTTCAAGAAGGCTTGAAGCTGTTTTTGAAAGAAAAGAATATTGATTTATTGATGGCTTATAGTCCGCCCAAAAACTTTTTTGAGCGCTTATTTAGGCTAAGTACCACCCGACATCTATTAGAACATATTAGTTGTCCTTTGTTGGTGATGCGCTAAACGATCTAAGTCGTAAGTTATAAGTAGAAAGTCGTCAATTTTATGCTGATAATAATAAACTTACGACTTTCTACTTAAAACTTATAACCTAGTACTAACCTGTAAAATGTAGGCCAATATTTAAACTTCGATAAAGCTTATCAAAGAACCAAAATTATAAGGACTTTGTTCTTCCACCATCAACAGGAACATTAATTCCATTGATATAGGCAGCGGCAGGGGAGGCTAAGAAGGCAATGGCATTAGCAACTTCAGATGCTTCTGCAAATCGGCCAGCTGGTACAGCGCTTTTCATGCTTTGTGCAACAGCGTCTATGGTACTATTTTGCTTTTTTGCTTTGTTTTCAATAATGGATTGTAGTCGAACGGTATTGGTGGCTCCAGGCAAAACATTATTAACGGTAATTCCATGAATACCTAGTTCATTAGCCATTGTTTTTGCCCAACTGGCAACTGCACCACGAATGGTATTAGATACACCCAATCCATTTAAAGGTTGTTTTACAGAAGTAGAAATGACATTGATAATACGTCCATAACCTGCTTTTTGCATGCCATCTTTCACAGCAGTAGCCAAAATGTGATTACAAATCAAATGCATTTCAAAAGCGGCTCTAAATTCATGAATACCAGCTTTTTCAATAGGTCCTCCAGCAGGTCCTCCAGTATTATTCACTAAAATATGTTTAGTTTTTCCACCAGACAGATAGCTGTTTAATTTGCTTTCTAATTCCTCAGGATTAGAAAAATCGGCACATAAGTAGTCGTGCTGTTGACCTTTGGACGTATCCAGATCAGCCAATGCTGCTTTTAATCGTTCTTCATTTCGAGCCACCAAGGTGATGTTGGCTCCCATTGCTGCTAGCTCTAAAGCGGCTGCTTTTCCAATTCCTTGCGTACTACCACAAACCAAGGCATTTTTATTGGTTAAATTCAAGTTCATTGTAGGATGTTTTATCAATAAGAAAGTAATGCCATAAATGTACCTAAAAGAAGGACGCCTTCAAAATTGAAGCTTATTATTAATTATAAAATTTCAAAAAAATAGCCCTTGAATATTTGTAAATAACAGATTTTTTGTCTTATCTTAATCTTACCTAGTTGATAAACAGTTGTTTTTGAATTTTAAAAAATTTATATTTATTCCATTCATTTCTTGTTTAGATGTTTTATAAAAAAAATATATAGAAACATCACGCCTAAGATTCAGAACACTCAAGAGCTGATTTTACCAAAGCTAGGGCTTCTATTTTAAGTTCCCAGACATAGATTAAGCAGTCCCCATAGTTTTATATTAAAACATATTTCTAATATTAAAATCACCTGAATTATGAAGGAGACAAATTCGCAGGTAGCTAATTTTCAGCAGCAACTAAAAGAGCAATTAATCAATTTAGATATTAGTATTGACAAAAAACGCTCCTTTAAAGGAGAAAGTAAACGACTTAAATTTTACTCTTTGGAGAATAACCGAGAATGGCAAGGTCAAGATCCCAAAGAAGAATTGCAACAAATTTCCCAAACCTTGCATACCCTTTTCTTAATTGATTGGCGTGGAAACACAAGGGCTAAAAAGAAGGATGAAGACGGAACTTATGAAGAAATTGAATTCAGTAGAACCACTGAAAACTTTGATACACAATATAATGATGAGCGTGTTTTGTTGTATCAAATCGCTTGGAATATGAACAGCCAAGTATTGTACGCCGTCAATTTGTTAGAAGATGGTGAAAATTTAAGAGTCTATGGTTTAGAGAATGATGGGAGTGAAGTCGTCATGGAATATTACTCTATCTCTGACTTCTTGAATGCTTTGGAAGCAGCATAAAAAGATCGTTTGTGTTATCCAAAAGTAGCGTTATTACATTTAGTAGTAAGGCTACTTTTTTGTTGTTAATATGCATTGATTTTAGTATATTGTTGTGTGCGAACATTTTTTAAGACTATTCTATAAATTAATACTCTTTTGAAAAACGGTATTTAATAAGAAATTGAAGCACTTTAAGATGAATTAACTCCAATTAATAAAGACTTAAACAAAAAAAATAATGAAAGACTCTCTAACTAAATCGAAAGGCAATGAAAACCAATCGATTAATGATCAAACGACTAAATCTCCAGACACGACAACTTCCGAATTTGTAGATCAAAGTCCTGAGGCAATTCGCACCCGTGAATTTCAGTCAAATGTAGATGAGAGTGATGAAATGAGAGAACTGTCAAGTTACCAAGGTAATATTAGCAATGAAGACTCTACTAAAAAAACAAACGAAACAGGTATACCTGATGAACTTAAGGCTTCAGTCGAGCAACTTTCTGGCTATTCATTAGATGATGTTAAAGTACATTACAATTCTGACAAACCAACAGAAATTCAAGCTTTTGCTTATACGGAAGGAACTGATATTTATGTTGGTCCAGGACAAGAAAAATACTTATCTGAAGAAGTTTGGCATGTCGTACAACAGAAAAAAGGAGGGGTAAAACCCACGCTGCAATTGAAAGGTCAAATAGGCGTTAATGATGATTCAGGTTTAGAGAAAGAAGCAGATGTAATGGGCTCAAAAGCTACAAAATCTAATCCTACAAGCGAACAAGAATTAAAAGAAACATCAGCGAAGGGAACTGTTGTTCAAAGAGCAGTTGATACTACCTTAATTGATCGATTTAAACAAATTTTGAATTTAAAGGAAGTAACCATTATAGAAGTCCCAAATGATGCAACAATAACACTGGATACGAAATTTAAAGACTATCCTGCGGATAATGTTTATAATATAGCTGCCATAAGAAATAAATCTTTATTAGATGTAAATCATGGAGCAGAAGCAGCAGCAAAGATCAGAGCAGATGCAGAGGAGAAGGAATATATAGGTTCAAAGGCATTTGACATCGTTCATGGCAGTGGAGGTGGTGGTTATATGCATACAGTTAATACAGCAATGTATAATGAAGGAACTGAAAATGTAGAGCGAGCAATTTTACATGAAATGGGACATGCAAAGCAGAATGAAGAATTAAATGCAAATTTTGGCACTGCAAATCAAATTATATTAGAATATCACAATATAATGCTGCATGAAAACCTATTTGTAAATGAAGAAGAAGGTAAAGATCAGGCCAAAAGAACTAAATATGGGAGCGTAGTTGCGGCGACTGCAAAAAGTAAAGATAAAACATGGAAAGATTTTGAAGACCATGCTACAGGAGAAAAAAATGACCTTGCTGGAATGAACGACATTTTGATAAAAGGAATATTGAGAGTATTGGCTGCTGATAAAACGATTGAAGATGAAGTTAAAAGTAACTTAATAATTGAATACTTTAACAAAGTTTAGATAGGCAGAGTTAATATATCTTAGTTATTTTAAGCTATAACAGAATTGTTATATTTAATATAGCAATTCTGTTTTTGTGTAGGTCTTATGAAATAAGAAAAGCGAATGAAACTATCTTAATGTATTTGGAATTGAAAAGCTACGGTAGCTAATCTTTCCTTGGAAAAGATAAAAATTTGAAAACTCTAAGGTTCTTAATAAACAATTGATTTGTGAAATCAAATATAAGGGATAAAAAAAGATAGCCCCAGAATTTTCTGAGGCTACATTGAATAGTGGAAACTAATAATAATTTATTTTACACCAGCATAAGGAATCGCTGTAAGTTGGTGCATTTCATAATTAAGAGTAGAGAGGTCATTGAAATTAAAATTACGTAGATCAGAATGCCCACAAGATCTAGCTATAACTTTCATGAGATCTGTAGATGCTTCAAAAAAGTTAGTTAATTGTTGAGCAGAGGCATCAATAATTAACCTTGCTCGAAGATCTTCTTTTTGGGTGGCAATTCCTACAGGACAATTGTTAGAACTACAGGCTCGCATTCCCAAGCATCCTATTGCCTGTAAGGCAGAATTTGAAACAGCAATAGCATCTGCTCCTAACATCATAGCTTTGGCAAAATCCTCGGCTACCCTTAGTCCTCCTGTAATAACCAATGTTACATCAGTTCTACCTAGTTTATTCAGATGTTTTCTAGCTCTAGCAAGCGCAGGAATAGTGGGCACATTAATATTGTTTTTGAGAATATTTGGTGCGGAACCAGTTCCTCCACCTCTGCCATCAAGAATGATATAATCAACTCCTACTTTTAAGGCAAAATCAATATCAGCTTCAATATGACTTGCTGCAATTTTAAATCCAATAGGAATGCCTCCAGTCTTTTCACGAACTTCATTAGCAAAATGCTTAAAATCTTCTGCTGTAAATAAGTCTGGAAACGCAGCAGGAGAGATGGCTGTTTCTCCTGCTTGAAGACCTCTTACGGCGGCAATTTCTTTGGTTACTTTGCTTCCTGGCAAATGTCCACCAGTTCCTGTTTTTGCTCCCTGTCCTCCTTTAAAGTGGAACGCTTGGGCTTTTTGAACTTTATCCCAAGAAAAACCAAATTTTCCTGAAGCCAATTCATAAAAATACCTAGAGTTATTTTCTTGTTCTTGGGGCAACATTCCACCTTCACCACTACAAATACCAGTACCACTCATTTCGGCTCCTTTTGCAAGTGAAATCTTGGCTTCTTTGGAAAGAGAACCAAAACTCATGTCTGAAACAAAAATGGGAATTTTCAACTCCAAAGGTTTTTTAGCATTTGAACCTATAGTAACAGTTGTACTAACTGACTCTTCATCTAAAAGGGGACGTGTGGCTAGTTGAGCAGGTAAAAACTGAATGTCTTCCCATTTAGGTAGCGTATTTCTATCAACCCCCATTGAAGAAGAGGGACCATGATGACCATAATTTTTTAAACCATTTTTAGCCAATTCTTTTATGAAACCTGTATAAGGCTCTGTGTTTTCAGGATGAGTATCGGCATATAGACCTTGATATTCATCTCTGTTGAACGGTTGAGGATGTTTTGCTAGATAGGCGTTGATTTCGTCCTTATCAATCCAAACCGAATCCTCCTTGATTTCAGAATAAAACTTATGTAATGCTTCTTTGTTATTATATTCACTTACTCCTGTATCCAAACGGTAATCCCATCCATGTAACCCACAGATTAAATTATGTCCATCAACATAACCATCAGACATCAATGCTCCTCTATGTAAACATCTGCCATACAAAACAGAAACCTGATTGTTATCATATTTAATAATGACTAAATCTAAACCATCTACTTGAGCATAAGTAGGTTGGTTGTCTTCAAGTTCCTCAATTTTAATAAGTTTAAATTTATTCATCTTCTTTTAATTTATTTATATTTTTCTTTAAAATTCTTGATGTTCTTCTTCTTGCTCCTCTTCTTTTTCTTTATTAAAATTTAGGGCATAAAACATTCCTAATGTAATAACATGGTCATCTAAATCTCCAAAGCTTAAAACATAATTGTATTCTGTAAATATGCTTATTGGACCTATTGGAATATGAAATCCTGCTCCAAAATTAATTCCAGAAGCTTGTTTTGTTTCAATTTCATTCTGACCGTTATTCTCTAGTATTTGTTCTGTTTCTACACTATAATTATAGCCAACTAAAGGATATAAGCCCAAATAATCGTTGACTTCAAATATATAGTGGAAGTTGAAATTGAATTCAGACAAAAAGGTTGTTGTTTCATGCTGGCTGGAAAATTCCTTTTTAGGGATAAAATAACTAAATTCTGCACCAAAACAAATATTTTCATTGGCTAGGTAATAGATACGAGTATTGAATCCTGGATGTTGGAAATTAATGCCATATATTCCTCCAATACTAAATGATATTCCTTGTGTATATCCTACAATAGGAAGTAACATTAATAGAGTGCCCCAAAATTTACTTTTCATTATAGCTTTTTTTATAATCTTAATTATAATAATCCTTCACAAGTCTATATAAAACAAAGGTTCGTTTAAGATTACTTTTATTTAGTTGACAATGTACTTAGAGAGCTAACTACATTTTTTCTTAAATCACAATACTTTAAGTTTGTAACTCAATGATAAGATAATTAAATTCATTAGGGTGTCGTATCTAAGACAAGTATAGGGTATTTTATTAAATTTGTTACCTTGTGAATAGAGGCTGTAGTGGGACAAAAGGATAAAAAACGTCACTTTTTAATCCTTTCTACATAAGACTTTAGTGAGTTCTTCTTGATTTTTGATGCAATATTTTCAAGAATTTTAGATGGTCAATTATTCTACTAAATCATTGATAATATAACTAAAAAAAGCCACCCCAAGGGCAGCTTTTCTTTGTTATGGAACGTGTAAAAAATAACACACAGGCTTATTTATCTTCTCTTTGCCAGACCAATTTTAAATACTTTGAAAGTACAATAGTTTTTATAACAATATTTCTTGCTTTAACATGAACATGGTTTGTTGTATTATACAACAAACCATGTTTTTTATAAGAATAGAGAAGCAGGCTAAATGCTAATTTTTATGAACTTCTCACTAATAATAGTTTTTCCATGATGATAGCTTATGATATAAGTTCCTTGACTTAGCTGACTAACATTAAGGGTAGTTTTGTTAGAAGAGACAACTTGCGATTGAATTAGGTTGCCATTAAGATCTAAAATATTCAAGATTGCTTCCTCATTGTTTGGTAAGGTTACATGAAGTAGATCAATAGCAGGATTAGGATTAATAATCAATTGGCTTTTGTGCTCAGGATGAACTTGCTCCAATGAATTATCTTGAATCAGTGGTTTGACAGAATTTCTAGAAGACTTATTGTTCTTCGTTAAGAAATTATTTAAACATAAAAGCTGTTCACAAATTTTACAGTTTTGATCAATAAAGCCCAGTTTTATACAGTAGTCTACTTTGTTATTACAAGCAGAGGCACTAAGTGTTGCTGGAAATAAGATATTCAAACTAATAATGTCGTCTACTAATGTTGGTACGCTAAATTCATAAGTAATCTCAGCCGCGCCAGTTGGCGAAGGTCCTGTAAACGTTGGGACTGTTCCTGCAATAATTGGTAAGTTGACAAATTTTCCATACATAGAAACAGTAGATGGATCGCAATCAATACAAGAAGGATCTACCAAGGATTCATAATGAGGGAGAGAAATGTTCAACTTCTTAACTAAGGTACCACCCGAATTAACATTTAGATTAACCGTTGCCAATCCTGAGCTTGGAATTCCCGAAGTGGCTCCAATAATTTTGTTATTATTATTTTCGCAAAAACAAATATCTGAAGGTTTACAATCATAAGTAAACGAATCTAATAAAAGACCGTAACCAACACCTGGTCGATTATAAGTCATTGATATGGTTGATATAGGACCATTAAATTGTACCCAGCCTTCTGTGTCGTTGGCTCCTCCAATAGAGACTAGAGTATTAGTTCCTGTGCCATCATCTTCAAAAGTAGCGCCTGCCTCAATACTACTATAACCTCCTGGAATTACGACAGATTCTACCGCATCTATATCACGAATGTATAGGCGTAAATTATAGATAGGGCTTGGGAAGACAATATCAATGTCAATTTCTGTTGCAGGATTTGTTGCGGTAACATTAGGGAATATAGCACTAGTTCCCATGTGTAAAGTGTGTGGTTGACTGGAGAACATTTCAATGGTGTCTAGAGAGCCACAATTGTTAATAATTCCTCTACTGACAGTAGAGTTTAAGTACGTCCAAAGGAAATTACCCTCATAGTCTTGAGCATTGACATTGACATTGATTGTCATAATGAAAAGACAGGCTAGAAAAAATTGAATACATTTCATGAAATTTGTTTTTAGGGACGTGTAAAAAATAAGTTATAAAGGTTTTGGAAATATTTTTTTGATAATCAAGGAATGAAAACGTGAATTATGCGAGCATAATGAATGTTTTTAAGACGCAGAGTATCGGAAAAAGATAAGGAAAACGTTATAACTTATTTTTTACACGTTCCTTAATTAGTAAATCGAATGTTATTTTAGTTATAATTTGGAAAATTAAAATAACTAGGTTTCTGTACTCAAAGAAACGACGATTTATGATGTAATATCTAGCAGATTTATATTCGTAGTTATTGATGCTTTATCTGTATGGTTTTAATATTTATTCGCAGAAAGAAGATAGCTAGAATATTTAACCTTCTTTGCCCGTTGCTCTCAGGCAAAAAATAAGAGCCTTGCGGACCTTAATTTTAAGACAAAAAAAAGCCACCCCAAAGGGCAGATTTTCTTACTTACTTAACAACACACAGGTTAATTTATCTTCTTTTTGCCACAACATCAGGATATTGTTTCCCTTCACGACTCTTGGTAATCCAAGGTGCAATCGTATGTCCAGAGGTGCCATTATAACTTACAGTACCATCTTCTTCAATGGAATAAGACCAATTTCGGTACTTCTGACACTGCATACTACAATTCCCAAATTTTAAGCTATAAACAAGTTCCCAACCTGTTTTGGTGCGCTCAATACTAATGTCATTACCATCTCCATAAGGCAAGACTTCTTCAATAGAGCCGATGCCTTCTGTTATGAAAAAGCGCATCATCAATGCAGGGACATTGATCGGCTGTCTAGACTGTAAAACTAAAGCAACCCGTTCTTCATCTAGATGGACGAGTTTGGAAATGAAAAGATTGTGATCTTCAATAATCTGATTGATTTGAGGACTTCCAGTGGTATCTTGACGACGTTTGAGTGGTTCCAACCAAGGGGCATCGTGTTCGGCTACCAAAACAATTTTTTCAACATTGGGAACAGGGAACGTACGAACATAATATTGGTTGGCCATAGTGTCAACAGAACTGTAATCACTTGTTCTCACTGCAACCATCGCATTATAAATTGCTTGGACCAATTCTTCTGGGATTTGAATGGTCTGTTTGGAAACTCTTAATTCATCATTTAATAGCCTAAGGGACATGCGAGCGGCATCTCTTTTGTAAATCTGCTTTAAATAACTAGGGAATCTAGAATCGTCTACAAAAAAAGTTGGTAAATTATCTAAAATAGATTTTTTATACCTTTGATTTTTCCTAGTTTTACGTTCCTTGATCGGTCTTTTTTGGCTGTAAGCATCAAAAGAAATGCTTAGAAGGAAACAGAGTATTAAAAAGCAAGAAAAGGTTTGTCTAATTTTCATAGTAAGGAGTTTTTGTATTTACTAATGTATTGTATTAGAAGTCATTCAGAAGAATCGAGCAAAGCTCTATACAGAGCTTAATTCGCCAAATACAAAAAGGTAATCACCGAATACTAAATCTAACTGAAAAAATAGCTCTATTTCTATGAAATTCTAATATCTAAACCTTATCTTATTTATCAGCTTTATTCAGTCGGTTGTCGATTATAATTGAATAAAAGAGCTGTAATGTTTATATTATAAATAAAAAGAAGAATGACCCCAAAAGTAGGTATTACTGTTATTGTAATTATATTAACGAGCTTCTTGATGTGCCAATCAGATGTTCCTAATCGAGCCTTGTTGGCACGAGAAAAGTTAGTGCAGGATTCTATTGCACAAGTAGAAGAAGTGGCTCGCCTGTTGGCCGAAGAACGTCGAAAAGAGGAAGAGGCTTGGGTGAATAATGCATTTCTGAAAATGGATAAAAATGCTCAGCTAGGACAGTTGTTTATGGTGGGAGCTTACCCTCCAAAGGGGGCTAGCGATGAGAAAAAAGTAATGGATGCCATTGACAAACATAAAATTGGTGGGATTATTTTTTTTAGAGGTTATGAAGACCGAATTGCCGCCTTGACCAACAAATACCAAGCTCGCTCAGACCAGCCTTTGATGATGGCAATGGATGCAGAATGGGGAACCAACATGCGGGTCAGTGCCTCGGTTAAGTTTCCACGTCAATTGTTGATGGGAGCGATTCAAAACAATGCTTTGATTTATGATTTTGGAGCTGCTGTGGCAGGAGAATGTAAGGCGATGGGAATACACGTAAATTTTGCTCCTGTGGTGGATGTTAATAATAACCCTGCGAATCCAGTTATTGGGGATCGTTCTTTTGGTGAAAATCGAGAAAATGTAACCGCAAAATCCTTCCAGTATATCAAAGGTTTGCAAGACAATGGCGTCATGGCTTGTGCCAAACATTTCCCAGGACATGGAGATACAGATGTTGATTCACACAAAGATTTGCCAGTCATTAATCACAGCATGCAACGCTTGGATAGCATAGAGTTGTATCCATTCAAAAACTTGATACAACAAGGCGTTCAGAGTGTTATGGTAGCACATTTACACATTCCTGCACTAGATTCTACGCCCAATTTACCCATTACACTTTCAAAACCTGCCGTTACAGGCTTGTTAAAAGAGAAATTGGGATTTAAAGGACTGATTTTTACAGATGCTTTGAATATGAAAGGTGTAACGAAGCACTTTAAGGATGGAGAGACAGATTTACAAGCTTTGTTGGCAGGAAATGATATTTTGTTGGTCACTCAAGATATTCCAACCGCCAAAAAAAGAATTTACGAAGCGATTAAAGAAGGACTAATTACTTGGAAGGAAATTGAAGGGCGAGTACGCAAAATTTTGCATGCAAAATATAAATTAGGTTTGAATAATTATCAACCTGTTAACGCTAGAAATGTAGCCGCTCGGTTGAATGTGAAGGAAAATAAAGCCTTAAAACAAGAGATGGTTAGTCAAGCACTAACTTTAGTAGATCATGGGGCTATTTTTCCTCTAGGAAAACAACGTATTGCTTGTATTACAGTAGGAACAGGCAAAAGATCCACTTCTTTTACCAAAGAACTTTCTAGGTATGGAATCAAGCACCACCATTTTGCAAAGAGTTCGGTCAGTACCAATCGAATCAATCAATTGGCAAAAAAGGACGTGGTTATTGTTGCTGTTCATAATATAGGCAAAGACGCTAAAACTAATTTTGGAGTGGGGTCGAATATTCAAAAAATGGTTCAAACTTTAAGTGCCAAAACTAAAGTCTTGGTAGTTGTTTTTGGAACGCCTTATGCGCTGAAAAACTTTCCGAACGCCCAAGGTGCAATCGTTGCTTTTAATGAAGAATCGTTAACACAAAAATTAGCCGCAAGAGGGATTGCAGGGGCTTTGCCTTTTAGAGGGCGTTTGCCAGTTTCTGCCTCCGCTAAATTTCAATATGGTATGGGGAAAGATACAGAAGTACAAAAAATGATGTATGCTTCTAGTCCAGAGTCTGTTGGTTTAAGTGCTACCATCTTGTCTAGAATAGATAAAATTGCTGCTGAAATGATTCGCTCAAAGGCGGCACCAGGTTGTCAAGTGTTGGTAGCAAAAGATGGGAAAATTGCTTTTCATAGAACCTATGGGTATTATGACTATCAAAAAAGAAAACGAGTTACCTTAGAAAATGTCTATGATTTGGCTTCGGTCACTAAGGTGGCTGCTACGACGATTTCGATTATGCGTCTAGTGGATGAGGGGAAATTAGAGATCAACCAGCCCTTGAGCTTGTATTTGCCAGAATTGCGTGGAACCAATAAATCTAGAATGACCATCAAGGATATCTTATTGCATCAAGCTGGATTAAAGCCTTGGATTCCTTTTTATGTGAGAACTTTGGACGAAAATAAGAAACCCATTATGGGGCGTTATTATGCGACTGAAAAAAGTAAAAAGTATTCCATAAGAGTGGCTGATAATCTTTATTTTGCGCAATCAAAAGTAGATTCTGTGGTTTGGCAACGAATCTACAATCAAAGTTTGCGCTCTAGTACCAATTATAGATATAGTGATTTAGGATTTTATCTCTTCTCTAAATTGATTAAAAAAGTGTCGGGCAAAAACTTGGACGACTTTACCAACGAAACGTTCTATCGCCCAATGGGATTAACAACAATGACGTTTAATCCACTAGATAAAGGGACCCCTAGAGACTTAATAATTCCAACAGAAGACGATCAATATTTTAGATACCAACGCATACAAGGAGATGTACACGACATGGGGGCAGCAATGATTAATGGCATTTCTGGACATGCAGGTTTGTTTTCTAATGCACAGGATTTAGCGGCTATTTTTCAAATGTTGATTGATGGGGGAGAATATGGCGGGAAGCGTTATTTGAAAGAAGCAACCATAAAACAATTTACAGCAAAATACAGCAATCAATCTCGAAGAGGGCTGGGCTTTGATCGAAAAGAGGAAAGTGATAAAGCCAATACCTCTATTAATGTAGCTTATCAAGCTTCTAATCTAACTTTTGGACATCAAGGATTTACAGGTATTGGTGCTTGGGGAGATCCTGAAAATAAAATTGTGTACCTGTTTTTATCGAATCGTACTCTGCCTTCTGGTGAGAATATGACCTTGATTCGCAAAGATATTCGCTCTCGTATACAAGAGGTGGTTTATGAGTCGGTTATTAAATAAGATGCTTCTTTGACAACTCGTGTGGTAATATTCTAATCATTACCTTGCTCAAACTATATAAGTCGTAAGCTTTAAGTAGAAAGTAGTATGTTTTTTTTGATAATAAGGAACTTACAATTTTCTACTTAAAACTTATACCCCAATTCACCAGGAAGTAGCAGCGCAGCTAAAACTGTAAAAAGTAGTCTAATATTTAAAATTCATCAATAATATTAAAAAAACAAATAGTATTACAATAAATGACTTTAAGAATTCAGAAACTCATTCAAACCTTGACAGAAACGTTTGAAGGTACTCCTTGGTTTGGTGATTCAGTGCTGCTTAAGTTGGAGGCAATAGATTATCAATTGGTTAATAAAAAACTAGCTAATTCTAATAACTCTATAGCTATATTGCTTCAACATTTGATCAATTGGAGAGTTTTTGCAATCGAGAAGTTAGAAGGGAATCAAGGCTTTGATATTGAATTGAACTCGGATAAAGATTGGACCAATATTACGATAAAGAACAAAGAAGAATGGGAGGAATTACTGCATCAATTGATTTCAACTCAGCAGGCAATTATACGTATTCTAGAGCAACAAGAAGAGGATGGTTTTTTAGATCAAATGACTTCTGGAAAAACTTATAGTTTTGGATATTTAATAGAGGGAGTTATTCAGCACGACCTTTATCATTTGGGGCAAATAGGCTTGTTGGATGCTTATTGGAAATTTAATCAGTAGTCTAAAATTTGATTAATTTACTACTATTACTTGAAAACAGATCTACTCTACTGACATAGAGCTGTCATGCGGATGCTGTATTTTGTTTCCTATTGTTCAATATCAAAATAGTAAGCATCATGAAACAGGAATGGAGAAAAAAAGAAAAGGCCGTTTATTTACCTAAAAATAAACCTGAAATTATAGAGGTTCCCGAATTTAAATTTGTAACAATCAGTGGCGCAGGAAATCCTAATAGTGCCTTTTTCTCGGAATACATTGGCGCACTTTATAGCCTTTCGTATACGCTAAAAATGACTTTGAAAAAGGTGACTAATCCGCCTCGAAATTATATGGATTATACAGTTTATCCATTAGAAGGCCTTTGGGATATTAGTGCTGAGGCGAAAAAGAACTTTAAGGGAACTATTAATAAGGATGATTTGGTTTTTACCTTGATGATACGACAACCTGACTTTGTGGATCAAGCCTTGTTTGACGAAATGTTGGCTTTGACCAAAAAGAAAAAGGAAGATAAATTGTTGGATCAATTAAAATTTGAAATCATAAAAGAGGGTAAATGTATTCAAATGTTACACCTTGGAAGTTATGATAATGAGCCAGAAAGTTTTAAATTAATGGAAGCTTTTGCCGAAAAGGAAAACCTGACTAGAGTTTCTAAGTTGCACCGAGAAATTTACCTTTCAGACTTTAGAAAAGTAGCAACAGAAAAACTAAAAACGGTGTTGAGGTTTAACGTCACTTAATAATTATTAGCAATGAAAACAATCCTTATAACAAGCCTGTTTTTTCTTCAATCTATTTCTTTGCTTTTTGCTCAGAATCAAGCTATTTTGGGCGAATGGACAGGAGAGTGGTCGAACGATCTTGGATATTACTACACCTTTGTTTTAAATTTACAAGAAAATAAATTAGGAACAATTCATGGAGAATTTACATGGAAATTACTTAAAAGTCCCTATGCAGATGAGCAAGCCAAGCTTGGGCTAAAAGGAGTGGAGTATATCGAAGGGCATTATAATGAAAAAACAAGCCAACTGACTGTGCAAGGCGTTCGAAAAGATGATCCCGATACCATTATTGGGATGGATTTATACAATTTAGTCTTGTCCAAAAACAAAACAGTTCTAGAAGGGAAAACTAAGAATCATGGAACTTGGAAAGGCGTTTTTTATGGGATTCGAAAAGTTCAGAAAGCCAACCAGTTGGAAAATAAGTCGAGCCTAGAAGGACGAGAAATTATTACCACAGGAAAAGTCGCCGCACAAGAAGAACGCATTATTCTTAAGTTTTGGGACAATAGCCAAGAGGATGGTGATATTATTTCTTTGAACTTAAATGGAGAGTGGATTCTAAGAAATTTTGTCGTGAAGAAAGCACCTGGCGAAATGGTTATCAACTTAATCAAGGGCGAAAATATTCTAATCTTGCACGCCGAAAACCTAGGCGAATCGCCCCCAAATACAGCGGCTATTTCGATTACAGAAAATGGAGAACGAATCAAAAGAGTGATTCTAAATTCTGATATGGGAAAGAGTGAAGCAATTAAAATTATTCGAGAATAGATTTCTATTTGCGATTGCTAATAGTAATAAGTTAACAAGGATGTGACTATGCTTAACATTGAAGCGTTTAAGAAAAAAATGCCTGATTGGCTTGTTCCTACAGACGTAAATAATTGGTTGAATGATGTGAGTCATTGTCGTGAATTATTTAGCAAGCTTGGCTTTTCTTTGTTGAGCGCTGAGGAAGGGCAGTTGATTCAAAATCCAGAGCAATTGAGCTTTGAGGATGACGCTACTTATTTTGCAACAAAAGAGGTCTTGTCAAAGATTTTATTCGTGGCCAAAAATACGAAAGGGAAGTATTTTGGATATTCTTTCTGTGATCATCCTTTGATCCAAGAAATGCCAATTGTAAGCTATCGAACTAGTTTTTATTTAGAAGCAGGGAGTTTAGTAGAGGCTTTGTTATTTTCTTTGTCAGAAACAAAAGAAGCCTACAACAAGCACAAAGAAACCTTTGAAAAGGATGAATTTTCTTTAGGAGAATTTGAATACTTAGAAAAGGAATCAGATGAGGTTTATGACCAATATACTGACCCAGATGATCTAGTAGAGACCTTGAAAAGAGGTAGAGATTTATCGCACCTTGCTTTTGATATTTCCAAAGAGACTTTCTTGGAGTGGCAAACACCCCGTTTTGGCTTAAAAAATCCAACAGTTGTGGATTCAAAAGCTTGGACGAGTTTTATTTACTCCAAAACACATGCATACGCTATTGGTCAAAAATATGGGCGTACTACCAGCTCTGCGATTTGGTGTTTTGAACGCTTTGGACAAACACTTACTAGGGTAGAAGGCAAAGACATATTTATTGCTGGAGAGCATGAAGATTCTTACGATCCTGATTTTTATATTTATAATGATGTTGTTGTTATCAATGAAGATGATTCTGTAGAAATATACAATTATCCCAAAGACATATTTCCACCAACTGACTTTCACTCTGCTACCTTGATCGATCCTAATACGATTCTTATCATAGGGAGTTTGGGGTATATGGATGCTAGAATGCCTAGTTTTACGCCTGTTTATGCGCTTGATATCAACAGTTTTGAAATAAAGAAGGTAACAACTTATGGTAAAAATCCTGGCTGGATTTACCAACATCGAGCCATGTTAAATAAAGAGAATAGCTCTATAAAAATAACAGGAGGAGAGATTCAATCCAAAGTAAATTTAGAGAATATTGATGCCTGGGAACTAAATTTTAATACGTTTCAATGGACTCGTTTGACCAATAAAAAATGGAAACGTTGGCGTTTTCAAAGGTTGGATGGAACGTTCAATGACTTGTGGGGAATTAGGCAAGCTCTATTTAGTTTAGAAATGAACTATGCATCAGAAAAAGACGAGCTAAAAGAGTTAGAAAAAAAATTAGGCTATCCAATAGATGTTAGAGCAATAAAAAAGTTATACCAATTTGAAGATATTCCTTCTTACAAGGAGGAACCAGAACAGGATGAATACAACCTTTTTAGGATTCAAATTCAAGGCGTGGGGATTAAATTCAAAGAATCTAGTTATGATATTCAGGTAACGGTAGAGGGCGATTTGGAAGAAGTTTTAATAGAAAAAATTCAAAACGATTTTTTGCAGAAAATTGCTGCTTTGGAGAATCGTGCTTATAGGATCGAACGGTATTATTAAAGCTCAATTACATCCAAAGTTCCATTTCCCATTCCTTAAAAGCAGGGATGACTTGATCAAGATCTGCATCGTCGTTAACATTGCGAATATATTGGCTTGTTCTGTGTCGAGCCCAAGCTTCATTGATCACATTAAATTGCTTGTCCATGCGCAATACATTGCAAAAGATTGCTGCGGTTCTTTCTAGAAAGCTACCATCACTTATAATCCAGTAAGCATAATCGTCCTCGTCTTCCTCGTCCTTATAATCGAGTAAAGGGGCCGTTTGCAAATTTCTATTTCCCAAATCTCTAAAGAATCGTACGATAACATCTCTCCAATTATTTTTGTTTTGCGACTGAAGTTGCTCAAATGAAATAGAAAAGGCACTCTTATCCTTGAGCGATTGAATATATTCACCAATTAGGTGAGAAGAAGAGTGAACTGTATTCAGTTCTTCAGCATTATTTTGATAATTTCCATTTATGCCATAATGTCTAAACAATTCTAAAGCAAAAATATTCCCTAAAGCATCGGAAGGCTCAAAAATAATATCAATGCTGTAATTAATTCCCCAGTCTGTGGTAGATAAAATGGTTTCATTCCCAATGTAAAATGCAAAAAATCGCATGTCACCGACTCTTTCATAAGAAAGTCTTTTGCCTACTCTTCCGTCAAATGGTTTCATTTTTATGAATGTTTTTTTTGTATCATGCTAGCCATAATATTCATCTTCCCAAGCTCTTTGAAGCGTTATTTTCTCTTGCAACCAAGCTTCCAAGCCTTTCATCTCTTCAATTGGAATGTTTTTTTTGTACCCCTGAATTTTATGTAGTAATTCCTCATAATCTTCCGTTTCATAAAATGTTCTAGGATCATCACCATCTTTTACCATCTCATCATGCCACACCTTCATTTCAACTATTTGATCAAGAAGGAAATTGGCAATGAGTTGTGGAGATTCTAGGTAGTTTGAAATTAAGTATTCATCGAAACGATAATCCCATTCATTAAAGTTTTTTGCTTCTTGCAAACTGTATACCCCATTTTTAATTTCAAATCTACTGATTAAGTGATCCCAAATAACATAGAATAAGCTGTCTTCTAAATAAGGGGCTATATTTTTTATGCCGTCTACAAAGGGACTATTAAACCCATATTTGCTTCCAGATTGTATGACTATGTATACCCCAGGATTTTTGAAATCTATGATTCTTTCACCTGCATAGATAGAATATCTTTGGACTTTTCCATCCTCTGATTTTTTTATAAAAATATTGCGGGAAATACTCGCATCAAGTTCCTTTGGTTTGTCCGAAGGGAATTTTTCCAAAAAAGCCGTTTCCATATCTTTTTTTACAATCAAAATGGCACCATCGGCTATAACTCTTGGTTTTAATTGATAGACTTCGTGAAGTGTTCCCATTATTGGATCGGTCTTTTCCCTTTTTTAATAGTTAAATTTTATAGCCTCATAACATAGAGGTGCGTTCTTTAGTTCCTTCAATTATGGGTGTAAATATATTGTTTGAACTATTGCTTATTGTTTTCCCCAAGCTACTATTTTCGGAAAAATAGCCTTATTGATAAACTTACGATTTGGAATAGAAAGTTTTGTTTTAGGATTTAATTCGTCAGTAATGAGAGAACGATGCTTCTCATGTGTTACTTTAATTTGATGCCAAGGTATCAACACCTTCTTAGAAAATAACCAACCTGGTTTCTTTAAGTAAATACCATGACTTTCAATTTCAATGGCTCCAAATTTGATTTTTTCTTCCTTTTCAAGCCTACTTAAGTAATTTTCAAAAATTTGATCAGAAGCAATAGGAACAAGCACGGCTATTATTTTAGTATAGGCTTCTTTTATGTATTTTTTTTCGAATACCTCTTTCTTTTGAGTGCTTTGTGGAGCGTCAAGAATATCGGTATAGTTTTTTTTAGAATAATTATCTTTTAGTAAGCCGTCCTTTTGTGGTGTAGAGCTTTGACCACTAATGGTTAATTTTTTATTATCTACATCCTTTAACTCAAAAAAGAAATAATAGCCCTCCGATTGATCTTCATAATAATTAATGGTGGCTAATTTATTCCAATTGATTTCGCCATCTCCTGAAAGATAAAATTCTTTAAGCTCATTAAGATGCCCCTTAGTCACATTTTGCATGAATTCACCAAGCTCTAAATGCTTTTCATAAGCAGCTTTATTTTTATCTGCTACATAATACTCGACTTTAATTCGATCTTTATTTAGATCAATTGAAAGTTCGTGAAAGCCTCCAAATTTAATTCCTGAATAATTGAGTTGAATTGGGTTCATGATGGATAAGTTTTTTTTTGAATATAGAGTTTTCTTGTTGAATTTAATTCATCTAGAAACATACTCGTTATAGGTCTACTTTTTTATATAATTAGAGATTATTTAGCACAGTTTTCTTTTATTAATTGTTCTACTTCATCACCATAACTGTTAGAATAACCAAGGTCTGTAGCGGTATCTAAATCAGCACAGGCTTTTATTCTATTTTCTTTCTTTAAATAAATAGAAGCCCTAATCCAATAGGCATATGAATTTCCTGCATCCAATTCTAAGGAATGATTAATGTCTTTTAAAGCTTCACCAGTATTTCCTATTTTAAATAAACTCAAACTTCTATTACTATAAGCATATGGAGAATTTGGATTTAGATGAATGGCTTTATTTAGATACTCAATAGCTTCTTTATCTTTGCCTTGAGATTGCAAGAAGAACCCTATATTTATATAACTTCCATCAAATAAAGAATCTAAAACTAGGGCTTTTTTAAAGTAGGATAAAGCTTCCTCCATTTTCCCTAAATCTTTACAAGTACTTCCGATATTGTTAAGTGCGGTAATATAATCAGGGCGTAATTCTAAAGCCATTTTAAGATCTTCATAACCGCCTTGGAAGTCTTGAGTTCTATTTTTTAAATTAGCTCTGTTATTTAAATATTGAGCTTTATATGAATCTTTCTCTGCAAGATTTACCGCTTGGTTATAATCTAAAATAGCGTCTTCATATTGACCTAAATCACTTAATAAGCTTGCACGATAATCATAAGTGTTACTATAGTTTGGGTGCCTCTCAATTATATGCGATAAGAAATCATAGGCTTCTTGATGCTTTCCTATTTCAGCAAGGTACATTGCTTTAGCCATAAAATAATCCAGTTGTTTAGGATTTTGTTTTATAGCAAGATCAATATTTTCTATTGCTAAGTTTATATCTCCATTTTGTTGTGCATCAACAGCCTTAATGTTATTTTTTTCGGCATTCTTGATGTCTTCTTCTGAAATAATCTGTGGCGCTTCGATACACTTAATGTGCGTTTCTAAATCGACTAAATTTTTATAAGGAGAATAAGTGCTTTTTGTTCCGTCTAGTAAATTAAACCTTAGAGACTTGATTTTTGAGGCACTAATTTTTTTAAGTTCCTGCTTTGTAATAGAAAAAAGCCCATGAGCTTGTTCTTTTCCATTGTTTTCTATAATACTTTTTTGAACAAGAATAGCTCCAGCAAGTAAGTCTCCTTCTAAACTCAAAGAGAGCATACTATTGATAACTTGGGCACGATCTTCAATAGAAAGTGTTAAGTGTAAAAAATAATTCTCCCCCATTTTTGAAGTGCCTAGGGTAGCATAACTATTACCAGAATCATTTTTAAATTCAAGAAATCCATCACATAAAATATAGAGATCCAAACTATTCTGGACTATTTTGTTGCAAGCACACTGAGCATTAATATTTGAGAAACTAATATTAATTAGAATTAGAAGAATTAATTGCTTCATTCCAGAGTTTGATTTTATAAGTTCAAATAAAAAACAAGAAAATTATCCTAATCCGCATAATTTGTAGTATTTCTTGAGATAAGGTTAATTTAAAAATTTATTGTCGATAGCGGAAGATTATTGAAAAAAACCTAATGAAACAGCCTTTAATAGCTCTATTATTCTTCAAGTCGGAGTGAAATCTACAATTTTAGGTTTTAAAGCCCCAGACGAGGCTCCTTCTTCAGCCCTAAATCAGCATAGACAAAAAACACACTGTTAGCTGTAGTTTATTAATCATCTACTTTTGCTCTATCTGCTTTTTTTACATAGTCTTCTAGAAGTTTTAAGTCGTTAAAAATGGGACACAGAATGTCTAAGAATTTTTGTCTATTTTCCTTAGTATCTGCATAGGCATAAAAACCACCAGCTTCTGGATCGAAGTTAAGGTGATTTAATAATTCTGGATTAACTTTTTCAAGAATTTGTACAATATGTCCTTCCCAGCAATAGCCATTTCCTGAGTAACCAAGCTTTTCAAAGAACGTAGCATATTTAGGATAAAGTTCTCCTTCAATTTTAGCTGAAATTACAAACGATTTAGTGTCATAAATCTTAAAAGGGTAAGTGTTTTGAATTTTAGGATTTGAGTTTTGAGAATAAAGAGAAGTGTTAATTAAGAAGGCTAAAAAACAGATAAAAGTAAGGCGGATCATTTTATATTTTTTAATTGTTAATATAAAAGGCAAGACCTTTTTCTCAAGCTTTACAAGATAGCAAAATCATAGATTTTGCGCCTCAAGAGCAAAGAATACAGTCAAGCCATTCAGGGGACTCCCCATGAATATATGCAGATTATTATGAGCTGGAAGTTTACTCATTTTAAGTATATTTAATTAACATTGTTATTAAAATAAGCTCTTTAGGAACGTGTTTCAATTTTATGATCTTTCGTTAAATAATAACAAGAATTAAGTAAGTAAATGTTTTGATAAATGGGGTCTAGCAGCAGTTTTCCAAAAGTATCAATCAAGCCCATCCCTTTTTCAGTCTCTATGTAGTATCTAAATAGTTGCTTTTCCTCTTTTAATGTATTTAGATAAGTTGGACGAGCTGTGGTTTGTCCAAGAAGTAGAGCTGGTGATTTTTGTTTGTGAAATATCGTTTTGATAGGAATAGAATCAGCTGTTTGAATAAAAACTATTGCCTCTAGCTCTGCCTTAGAAAAATTGTAATGAGAAATAACTTTATCTTGCTTATCTCTTAGAATAAAAGCATTCCTTTTTGGTTCTGGATAATGTAGCATAGGATCACTACTTGTTGCTGGCATGGTAAGATAACGAAATGAATAAGCATTCTTTCTTATAAGCCAAGGTGAGAAGTAATCTATTTCTATCATCTGAATGCCATCATAATAGGGGTAGTAGATAATGTTTGGACTATCCAAGTGGTTTACCGATGCTCCTAGGAATAGTTGAGTAGACAATGGGGCAGGCTTTTTATTATTGCAACAAGAATATATAAATAATAATAAAATAGCAGGAAGTATTAATCTTAGCATAGCTGGGTTTATTGGAAGCATCTACTTTTAATTTCATAGATGCTTTATGGGCTGTTTTTGGTGGGTCTACTTCCTTTTATCATAAATATTTTTGTTGCAAGTTATTACAAAGTTTAATAGCTTTTTTGATTTTAGCAATGGTCCTCTTAATATTTCATATTAGCTCTCTAAATTACTAATTTGAACCGAAAATATAGTTGAAATTGTAGATGACGACTATTGTCTATGACGTAGGGCAGCTATGCGTAGAAAAAGATAACCAAACCCAAAGGAAAATCGTATATGGCCACAAACACCTTATTATCAGCTTTTTTGTTTTATTAATTTATAGTGGGAGGAAATTTTAAATTTTTTCAACCAAGTATTTATTACTTTTTGAGGATTGAGTTTGTTTCCATTGATGTACCCAAAACTTTTACCAAAATCTAACCTTAATTGGATAGGTATTTCTCTTTCTTTAAAGGGTATTTCAACGTAACAGATATCATTTTGACAATTAAGCGTGCAGTTTTCTAGAGAAGAGTCAATGTTTTTAGATAAGTATTCTTTCCCTAGTTCAGCTTGGTAAGCTAATATTTTTAAAGAATCATATTTAGTGTCAAACCAGAATATAGAATCAATAAAACTACGAGCAAGTTGATAATCCTTTTTAGAATAATGGATTTGGTAACGGAGTAAGTTAGCTTTCTCTTCAACCTGCATCATACAGAGACCACAAAAACAATCATTTTCTTTTTCAGCTTTTTCAATTTTTTTTAATGCTTTTTTTGCAAATCCTTTTTGAGCAAGTTTATCAGCTTGTTTTAAAATTTTAAAAACTTTCTGTGCATTTGAGACAGGAACATTTCCTAGAGTGGAAAAGAATACAAAAAAGAATAATATTTTTGAATTAAGTTTCATGTAGGTTTTCGATTTAATTTTTTCTTTAAAAGAATTAAACATAGGTTTTGCTACATTTTGATTGGATTAAGTTTCTTAAGATTGCCATTAATTGCTGATAAGGTCGATGTCTGTACGAAGACTCAAAGATAAAAAGAATAAACACCAACAAAAAGCAAAATTACAGATTTTGCTCAGAAATTTATTCTTCAAGTCGGAGTGAAATCTGCGATTTTGCGTTTTAAAGCTAAAGGGGAGACTCTTATTTTGAATTAAAAGTAGGATATTAGATAGTGTGATAGATTAAAATGCAACTATTTGGTTTTATTTTGTAAATTTGTGAAACAAAAAGTATTATTTGTAGTATCTTATAATCATTGATTAATTAAAAATTATTAAGATGAAAATTGTATCATTTTTTGCAGGGGCAGGGGGACTAGATTTAGGATTTGAAAAAGCAGGATTTGAGGTTGTTTGGGCTAATGAGTATGATAGAGAAATTTGGGCGACATATGAAAAGAATCATCCTAAATCTATTCTGGATAGAAGAAGTATTGTTGATATTCCTGCAAGTGATGTTCCAGATTGTGATGGAATTATTGGTGGTCCTCCATGCCAAAGTTGGAGTGAAGCTGGAGCTGCAAGAGGTATAAAAGATAAGAGAGGTCAATTATTTTATGATTTTATTAGAATTTTGGAAGCTAAACAGCCTAAATTTTTTCTAGCAGAAAATGTAAGTGGGATGTTAATTTCGAAGCATAATGAAGCCTTAGAGAATATTAAGCAAATGTTTCGAAATGCTGGGGTTGGATATGATTTGTCTTTTAAAATGTTAAATGCATCTGATTATGGAGTGCCCCAAGATAGGAAAAGAGTTTTTTTTATTGGAATTAGAAAAGATTTAGATTTTAAATTTGAGTTTCCTATATCTCTTAAGAATAAAATTACTCTTAAAGATGCAATTTGGGATTTGAAAGATTCGGCTATTCCTGCTTTAGAAAAAAACTACACAAATGGCGAAATATGTAAAACTTATAACCATGAATATATGATTGGAAGTTTTTCGTCAATGTATATGTCGAGAAATCGAGTTAGGGGATGGGAGGAACAATCTTTTACAATTCAGGCAGGAGGGAGGCATGCTCCAATTCATCCAATAGCTCCTAAAATGGTTTTTATTGAAAAAGATAAAAGAATCTTTGTTTCTGGGAAAGAAAAATTATATAGGAGACTTAGCGTTAGAGAATGTGCAAGAATTCAAACTTTTCCGGATGATTTTATTTTCTGCTATAATAAAGTTTCTGCTGGGTATAAAATGATTGGTAATGCAGTCCCTGTAAATTTAGCTAAGCATTTGGCTCTTAGTATCAAGCGGCAAGTTGAAAATATAGAAAATCGTAAATTACAACTTAAGAAGGCTAGAGTTTTGTCTAAAAACTAGTCTTTTTTGCAAAAAAATATCAAAACAATGGCTAAACAAACAACTAATGGTAAAGCATTTGAGTATGCTCTACTATTAGAGCTTTATGAACGTTTGAAAATTTTAACAAAGGTCATTCTTACCAAGAATAGTTCTTATAATATTGCTAAAGGATACTTTGAAGATTTTGAAGAATCGGAGCAAGGTATTTTTCGTTTAACGGCAAGTGCATCTATAAACTTTTTGTTAGACGTAGAACCAAGGCTGTCGAAAGGTATTAGCGAAGAAGATATTTTAGAATTAGAAATTGTTTCGGATAAAGAAGGACAAACAGGAGATGTTCGAGATGTTTTAATGATTCGATCTGTTCAAAAATGGGAGATTGGAATTTCAGCAAAAAATAATCATAGGGCAGTTAAACATTCTAGATTATCGTTGAATATAGATTTTGGCAAAAAATGGCTTAACATTCCATGTTCGGAAACTTACTTTAACGAAGTTAGACCTATTTTTAAAATGCTTGAAAATCTTAAAAAAGCAGACAGAACTACTAAGTGGACTTCTATAGAAAATATGCATCAAGTAGTTTATATACCTATTTTAAATGCATTTAGGAAAGAGTTGTTACGACTAGACAAGGAAAAACCTAATTTAGCTGCGGAACAATTAGTTCAATATTTGATTGGTAATAAAGACTTTTATAAAGTAATTAAAAGTAAGGGGAAAGTTGAAATTCAAGCATACAACTTGCATGGCACATTAAATTTACCATTTAAAAAAGTGAAGCCTAAAGCAAAGATTCATAAATTGAAATTACCTTCTCGTTTGATTGAAATTGTTTATCAAGATAATTCTACAACAACCTTATTAGTTTCTCTAAATAATGGGTGGCAAATATCATTTAGAATTCATAATGCAAGCTCAAGAGTAGAACCATCGTTGAAATTCGATATAAATCTTGTTAGTGCTCCACATACATTATTTGTTAATCATATTTTTGTTTAAGTTTTGATGGGCAAGATTTTAATTAGTACACATACACCACTACAAGCAACGTTCACAATAAACGTCCTTAAATTCAGCATTCTGCATCAACTGATAATTACTATTCATCCAAGCACAGCAACGACTAGAATTCATCTCTAAAGCTTTTTCCAAATCCTCCAAATAGGATTCTTCCAAAGCCTGATTAAAGTCTTGCAATAGGGTAGACGTTTGCACATAAGTGAAGTAAGTTTCTTCGTGATTGGGAGCTATTTCTAAGCTGTTTTTTAACAAATCAATGGCCCAAGGGAAGCGATAGTTCTGATTGAAGTATTTGGCTAAATAAAGCGACTCGTCTATTTTTAAATCTTCGCTAGCATAATGTTTACGAACATATTTTAAAGAATTTTCTCGCTTCTCGTATTCAAACTTTTGATAAAAATAATCAGCTGCTGCTAAGTGAAAATTAAGCTTTAAACGTTTAATTTCTGTTTGGTTCCAAGTGCTTAATTTGCCATAAACCTCGGCATCTGAAAAGCCTAATATTTTTTGATAGAGTTCCGCCGCATCCATGATGCCAGAACGAGTATAGCGCATATATTTGATGGCAAAAGCACTTAGGTTATATTGCAAAGGTAAATCGGTTTCCGACAGGCTAACTAAATCCATGAGCTTATCTACAAAGGCTTGATCGACACTAAAAAATGGATCGCCCCAATTGGGAACCAAGATAGAATGTGGGATGTAGTCACTAAAAAATAATTCTACGGCAATTTGATTGCTCAGCATTGGAATGTATTCCTTTTCTACAGGAATTTTAGTCGCCAATAAAGCAGCTTTATCTAGCTTGTCATTGACAAAAGCATAGACCATCTTTGACTGCACTTCTAAGGCTTCCTTCAGTTTTTTTGCCTCCAAAAGTTGCTCAAATTGGGCTAAGAGTTGGCCTTCATCTTCTGGAATATTAGTAAAGGCTTCTTCCGTACTAATTTTTAGCGTGATTTGCGTTTTGCGTTGTTGCGCCAAGAGATATTCCACTTTATTAAACAAAACCTTGTCCGTATTCAAACGGTTTTGGATTTGCGTATTGGTCATTTCTAACAAAAAAACAAAGGGAGTTCCTTTGATTTGTTGACGAAATAATTCCCAACGTTCTAAAGTATGATAATTGATAATTTTGGGCGCATAACCAGCCTTTTCAAAAATTTGTTTGATGTATTCGGCTCGATTGATTCCAAGCTGCTCGTTTTTGTCACTGCTTCCTTCAACAGAACTAGTGGCAAAAATATGCACCCGTTGAATGTTCTTTTTATGGCTGCTAATTAGCTTGTTGATATTAGCTTTTTCTATATCACTTAAGCTTGTCTTTCCTTGTGCAAACTGCACTTCTGTCACGGCTTCTTTATAATCTAATTTATTTACTTTGAAGGTTGTGTGCCAGACGGGGAGAATTTTAACCAAAGGAATATCGTTGGTAGGGACTTCTAAATAACTAGAGTTATTACAGGCGCAATTATTACGAATGTTAATCACATTTAGTTGATAATTATCGACCAATCCTTCTGGAAGAACACCTAGAAAAGCCAAGAACTTATTTTGATCTTGCATAGGATTGTTGACCAAGAGTTCTTCTCTAAATTTGGGTGGAAGAGGAGCGCCTTGATAAGCGCCTACAGCACTTGTTAAATTAGGTTGATCACAAGGAAATTGTTGGCGCTCAACAATGTCAATCGCAAAGCCATCTTGATCGCTAGCCAAGAAGTATTGTTCAATATGTTGTAGGTTGTGATAATGGAGATAAACAGAATCTTTTTTGACAATGATAAAGTTCGCTAAGATCTCCGCTATATTTTTGGTGTGATTATAAGCCTTGCAAGAACTATTGAAGGGAGCAATACCATAATTGTCAGGTGTTACCTTGGAAAAAAAACGAGCTTTTAATCCTGCAAAAACATGGGTGGCATAAATAATAGGCTGCCTAGTTTTTGGATCTTTGCCAAATCGAAAACGAATCCCTGAATGTTTATAATCGGGGGTAATGATGTTTTCATAATGTGGTGGTGAATTCATCCATGCTTGGAAAAAATCTTCGGCAACCGTAGCGTAAGTACTTCCTGAATTTAAAGGAACCAAGGCAACATTTTCGCCAACTAAATTAAAGTTACCACCAAATTTAGCCACCCTTAAAGAAGGCGTTCTAAAGCTAACATTATTCTGTTCGTGGGTCAGCTTTTTGACACTACCTTGATAGGAGGAATGGTTGGCCGCAGCTTTCGCTAATGCAGCATCATTTTGTAAATTTCCTAGCGTTTTTTCTTGACGATGTGCATTGATTTTCTTAAGAATCAAGGATTCTAAAAGACTGCCAGAAAGGCTCCCTACTTCTAAGGGAGAATTGGCCGTTTGCGCATTGGTTGTAATCGCAAATAAGCTGATTATTATAAAAAAGCAAAAGATAAGTTTCATGGGCATAGATTAAGCAATCAAAGGATTTTTCTGATGGAACATGCCTTTATAACGAAAAGCTTGTGAGAATAATTATAAGAAACCAACAGTTTAAGTTCTTCTTAAGAACTTATGGTTCTTTGACAACCACGTAGTAGCAGCGCAGCTAATCGTGTGGAAGCTTAAATTTTGGTCTATATTTTACAGTCTGGTACTAGGTTATAAGTTTTAAGTAGAAAGTCGTAAGTTTCTTATT
>JAVCKV010574946.1:0-32074 GCA_032274145.1 Herpochondria borealis | reverse complement strand
TTGGGAGCGCTTGTGATAAGTATACCATGGACTGGCTTGACTGTATCCAACCTCACCGAAATCTGTACATGCTTCTGGCGAATGAGGAGTCTCAGAAGGAGTGGATCGACCCACTGGAAACGGACTTGACCGACAACATGAAGGTGACTCCATTGCCATGGAGGCATGCTGACATTGATTGGAGTGACTTGTGGGGCTACGCAGATGAGAAGGGGTGGTCTCTCGACGACTTTGGAGCAACACGAATCGACTGGAAGGCTTACCTTTCAGGATACTTCGGACAACGAGATCTTGACGACTATGTGGCTGATCGAGATGTCAAGGCGCCTGAGGTAGATATTATCCTCGGCGATTCTCTCAAGGTCAAACCAATCTATGACGCAGAAACCTTTCAAGGCGACCCAGAGGTGATCGAGGTTCGCGTTCGTATAAATCTTGAGGAACCGGACGGCCTTGTCATTGACACCTGCTACGCCCGTGATCAAGCAGGACGCGTGATTGGGATGGAGCAGCCCGCTTCCAAGCTAGAGGAAGGTGTCAAGGAAGGTGTCTTGCGCGTTAGTGTTCAACCAGGTACGACCAACTGCATCAAACTGTACAAGTTGTACAAAGGTGAGAACGGAGAGATGCGATTGTATGCTTCAAAGCCAAAATTTCTTGTGGAAGCAGCCTTTGAAGCTGGACGAGAATAGTTTTCAGAATTACTGTGCCAAACGCCCGCTGGAATCGTGTATCGATGGACTTAATTCATGAAGATAACGTTATTGCCGAGGCGTACATGGACTGCGTATTATAGCAATGTATTACATCTTACAATGCAGTACTGGTGGAAGAAAAGTGGAGCGGCTTGGCGGAGATTTACTTTTATGTCCCAAACCATATAATTGAAATAAAGTTATAGTTACCACAATTCATAGACAGGTGGGATGTTAGGTCTCACGTTGCTGTTGCACCCGCAAAGCGGTCAAGCAGACAGACGCTGCGCGCCCGCGGGGCCTTTCAGCAAAGTACTATCAGTTTGTAACGACACTTGTCCCTCCTCATCAACTCCCTCACCCTCGCCAACAAACCCATCCTGCTTATCGTGCGGAGCCGCCAACTACAAGAAAAGTACCACACAGTTGGCACCACCATCGCGGCAGTCAAGTGGAAGCGGAAGAGAGGGGCAACCACGACTGTATTCTCCTGGCTGAGATTCTCTTATGCTGAGCTCAAAACAGGAAGACTGGCGCTTCAGAAGAAGACTGGCGCTTCAGCCTTCTGAAGTTGAGGTCGGAATTGAGTCCAATGGCATCAACAAGGTACTAAAACAGACCGCAGCGCTCTTGAGAAGCATCACCAAAGCATCATGACCAGAAGCACTTCATCATAAAGGCCTGGTGTCTGTACACCAGTCAGTTCGGTCAGGAACACGCTGGAGGTATTCCGGCTCAATTACTTCGTGTAAGCTACAGAGGAGATCCGTGGTGTCCCGGAAGGATGCGCAAGTTGCTCTTGAGCTCAGGAAGAGGCTTTCCATTTACAGTGGTGGCTCTTCGTCTGCCCTCCTTACCGTCGCGCCGCCATCTCCAAATCACTTGTTGACGCCAGCGATGGCTGGTTCTATCTCATTTGTCTATGGCAGCCTTCGCAACAACCACCTTGTAGCCATGATATGTGTATCTTGGGGGTAGAATCGTTGCACCTCACTTGACTGGTGCTGGTTGCAAATCATGTGTTCTTGTTTCCGAGCGGTTCTTGGCAAAGTTCTTCGCGACTTTCCACGTGATGCAGCAAAGAACAAAAGTATCAGCAGCTCCGCCTGTGGCAAGAAGTACCCACCAAACTCTGTTTCCTCCCACCGGACCAACGTTTGAATATCGAAGGTATGTCCGGATGTTTCTCCGATCGTCTTCAACGCTTCTCAACGCCGCAGCCACATGCTCCTCACACACATCAGCTTCGTCCAAGAAGCATGGAACCTGCTTGGATATCACTTCGGCTTTACACTGCCGATGACTCCACCCAATGTTACACCGCCACTCAACAATGCGGCGTTTGTCTCTACAATGGTTGACGGAGGGGGGGGGTTCAAAAGATGTCAGTGTGGCGCACTGCACGCGCAGGGCCATCACCACGGTTCTGATCCATCACCAACCGCTTCCGGCCAGCGATTGAGATGGCTCGTCGATCTCTAGGAGTCTCTCAGAGAGCGCTGGTGGGCAGTAAATTGGTGGTTCGTCGTTTGGGGGTGCTTAGCTGTTACGATCCGAGATGGTAGCAATCGTCCTTTGTCTTTGCAAGAACGTGGCACCCATGGTCATAATCGAGATTATATCCATGGTGGCACCTACCTATTCGGCACCTGTTCGGCTTCGCAGTTCGGTTTCACAGTTCGGCTCCTGATTGGCCAGCAGCTGACTTGCGTAAGAAGCAATTCGAGAAGCTGGTTAGAAAGTGTACTACGGCTGCGTACGACTTGGTCTTGGATTACCATAGCGTCTCCCAGAGCATGCTAGGTACTGGAGTACACGTGTAGTCTACCTTCAACAGGCTAATTGCCTACCAGTGATCGCCTTCCCTCTTCTGATTTGTACGAGGATGGCTATACCTTGTTAAGATCCCAATGATGAGGTTATAGATCTCGGTCATCTGCTAATCTTCCTTCCCTTCAACTTGGCACCTGTTCAGTTCAGGGTTCTTTGAATGATTGACCAGTCGTTGGCAGATCTCTTGAGATCTATTGCCCAACAATTACGTCATCCATAGTAACCTAAAACTATGGATTTCGATTAACAACTTGGGGAAGTCCCTATTGCCTTAGAAAAAATTACGTCAGTCTTCTGTGGGATTGAAGTTGAACATCTGCAGAATTTTGAACCAATTAAAATGTTGTATTCTTGTGACAAGGACGTATCTACTGCCCTTCTGCATGGCATCTGCTTCTGGCTGCACCACCAACGCACGCAAGGGAGAGGCCACATCCACAACACTGTTACCACACACTTCCACAAAATCAATTTGCATTCAGTGCCAGTGAGAGAGGAGCTCTAGATAGACAATGACATCCCGAGATAACGGAGACGACAACAATACCCATGAGCGGCAAGCCAATGGCGAGTCAGGAGGGGACCAGCAACAACATGACCGAGCGCGGCAGGTAAGAACCAAAATTTCGGATGATCCATCAACCGATGTCACTTTTCTCCGCCAGACCCGTAGTGCTAATTTTTTATTCTGCATCGAAAAGGCTGAAGAGAGCAATGCCGCATCGTCTTCAGTAGAGCCGAGTGAACCTTCGACAGGACGCTTGGAACGAAAGAGGCAACTAGAAAAGAGGAGGCGGGATGATTTTAAGGAGGCTTTCGATAAACTCAACAGCATTCTCCTTCAGCACGATGATGGATTTAGGACAGAAGCTCAGCAACGCGAGGAACGAGTTCTTTGGCGAGCGTCAAATCGATCTCCAAAGCTGCCGAAAGAAACAACAGATAACGCTCTGTTCAATCGAGTCGAGATGGTCAATCAGGCTGTGACAACGATCGAAAGGGTTGTGGGTGAAAACGCAGATCTTCGCAAACTCGTTGCTACACTTCAATCTGGAAATGGTGACACAGCGGCACCTGCGGGCAATCTTGGTGCACTCGATCCGGCCAGAGCAGCAAGCCTGGGAGCTGTGAGGACTGCATTGGTAGCACAGGATCCTCTCAATTCCACAAGAGTCTTGATGGGAGGTGCCGCTGGTGCTGGCGCACATCTACTCACAGCAGCAGCTCAACAACAACAGTTTCTACATCCCGAAAACCCATTTTGGATAAGCCAACAACATGCCGCAGCAGCAGCTTTCGCCAATCTTTCGGGAGTTCCCAACTTTCACCCCCAGCTACCGCCACAACAACAGCTCCTTATCTTGCAATCACCGTTTCCGTTGCAGGGAGCCATGAATCCCGCTGTTAGTCGTCAGGTTGTGTTCGTGGGAGATCAGGCCAACCCATCAGCTGGTCAACATCAACAGCGACCTGTTGTTCCTGTATCAGGAGGGGCTTTCATAGAAGAAGTTGCATCTCTCAGGGGGGATGATCAACCGCCGGGGAAAAGACAAAAGCACTAAACGCCATAGGCCACAGACTTCTGTTGAAAACGCGAGGCGGCGAGCAAAGTGGGTTTCACGACTACGAGACAGACAGATGCGATATCCTCCCACGAAACCAGGGGGTGGTTCTGTTTTGCTGACATACTTTCCTGGATATCGCATATGCTTGCTGCGGTAACAGTGCATTGCCAGAACGTGGTGAAGGCTGGATGTGCCTCGTGGTGATGATACCGATGCGACCAACTATGGTTTCACTGGTTGAGGCTACCGTTGGTAAGGGCTCCGCCTTCTCGAGGCTCGTTAGACGCGATGCTGCTGCTGTATTCAAAGTTCATCCGGGAAGGGGCTCACGAGCAAGACCAAAGTACTTGTGCTGGTATCAATGTGCTGAGTTTGTGGTATGATCGACGGCGAGTCAGGGGTCGCCGTTGTAAAGACACGTTGTCTGTGTCCGAGTGACTAACTATTAGCAGGCTTTTTAAAATGGCTCTGAGAAGCACACCTATTGCCAAGGATACCTCATGCTCGGACAGGGGCAAACTGGCAATGGATGATGCTACTAGACTGTTGTTCAAGGCGGGTTTTCTCGTATATCTATGGCACTGCACTCCCGTCGAGACACCACCCTTATTGCTCTCCTTTTACGAAGGGCGAGCGTCTACCTTCTGCTGCTTCTGATGAGGGAAAGTGCGTCGCTCTTACGCGTAACGACAAAGAGCTCCCACCAAAGGGCAGCAGGATCCCCAGCACCCGTAGCTCCACACCGATCAGGCTTCTCTTTTGGGGGACTAGCCCATGCAGAGCTTTTCTGAATCGAATCTCGCATGATGTAGCGTTCCCATATTCATCGGCGGCCGTGAGAATGCACAGGGAACGCGTGTACATATGCTGATTGGCTTGTGCGCGTCAGCAGAATGATGTAAGTGGTGTGCGGTAATGAAACTGCCTGCAGTATGTAGAAGGATAGGAATACAAACGTCATTCACCCTTTGTACTGCCCATGCCACGGTGGCAAGGGAACTACAGTACCGATGGGATGTTCATGTACAGTATGTCAATCGCATTATGATGTACGATAGAGTCTACGGTACCGGGTACATAATATTTACCGGTACTGTTGTGAGCACTATTGGGTAGCTTCACTACCAGCCTTGCAAGTACTGTCAAATGTACCGTTGCAACTGTGCTCTAAGCGCGTCAAGGGGTTTATTTAGACTGAATATTGAAAATAGCTGAAAGCAAACTGTCACAAAATGAAAGGGGGAAAGCCACATAATCGTGCACCAACAAAGTTGCTTGAGCCTGCAGTGAGTATGTTCACCAGTTGATGCAGTTGTTGCTACTTTCCCTGTAGCCACTGCAGACTCAAGAAGTAAGAGCAACTCCACTGTGGCCAGTAACCGGAACGGATCGTGTTGTCTCATAGGCTGAAAATTTTCTAACAAGACATGACGTGTTCATTAATGATGCTCCTTTTTTGTGCAAAAAGGAGGAATCTCCACCTGTACTTTGTCTATTTGGTGGTGAGGTGCACATTGATGCCATATATCTCGTATTTCATCAACATGAGCAATAAGAGACAGCATGATGAAATGTGGGCAGCATTCCAATCCATCCATGAGGATGCCATCCATGAGGATGGTGCAGAAGCTGATATTCTCCAAGCTGTTGGTGCAACAATAGCAACAGTATTGGAGGACAGCGATGACGACCCTGAGAAGGGGCAATGGGGGACTCAGTACCTGGCAAAGCTGCAAACAAGAATCAGGACTTCCAGCAATCCTGTGAGAAATTAGTGCAACAATGTTTCAGCAGGATTCACAGTAGCTACAACAAAACTGATTTCAAAAGGCGCTTTTGCATGCCCTACAGTGTCTTCCACAAAATCGAGGAAGCCATTACTTTCTATTGCACATTAAAGCAAGGATTTTTTTCCAAATCCTACTGTCATCGAGTTTGTGGATTTATGCCCTTTTTGTCATTGTTTCATCGTGACATCATCATATATGCTGGAATGCCTGTATGCAATGTATGACATCACCTTTTTGGACCATTCTTTCTGTCATCGATTGGTCGGAAACGTCATGACTTTGTGTAATTTCAGCCCAAAAAGGTCAATTCTTACCTTATCTGTCAGGTGCTTTTATGTGTAATGTACGGTATTGGAGAAGGCTCTTTCACTCTGAAACATGTTGCGCTGGGGAAGCAAGGCATCCATCCTCTCTGTGTCGCCTCATTGCATATCTGAGGCTTCTCGTTGTCTATGGAGTTGCAGACAGTCTGGATGAGAACTTTGAAATCTCTGAGTCCGTTTTAAACAGGACACTCAAAGAGTTTGCGTATCAGATGGTGGATTCATTTCGTGGTCAGTATTTAAATTGATGTCCAACCAATGAAGAAAAGCAAAGAATGATGCACATTAGGAAAAACTGAGGCTGGCCAGGGGCATTCTCCTCCTGGGACTGCAAGCACTTCAAGTGGATGACCTGTCCTGTTAGACTTGCTGCTGGTCAAATGAAAGGACATTGGTCTTGGAAACAATCATGGATGCTGATTGTTATTTCTGGTGCGTCTTTTTTGGAGAGTGTGCTTCTTTAAATGATCTCAATATCCTGGACAAGAGCTCCATTGTTGCTTCCATTTTGTCAGAGACATTTAATACCAAGGTGGAGCTGTATGTGGTCAATGGGACCAGCTGTGACTGGCTATACTTTCTAAATGATAGGAATATATCCTGATTGGTCTATCTTCATGAAGACTATTTCTAATCCCATCACAGAGGTGGAACAGACATTTGCCAGCCACTTCCCAGGAACAGGTTTGTAGGGATGTGGAGTGGACCTTCAGGGTTTTGGTGCAACACTTCCACTACCCTGAAACAACCATTCCAAAATGGGTACCAAGACGACATCAAGGATATTTTGCATTGTTGCATCATCATCCACAACATGATTGTGGAGAGTCACCGTGGTGGGTACATCATGGCTGCACTCTGTGGACTTGATGAGGCTGCTGTTGAAAGGGAGATCCGTCAATTGCCATTAGTTTGTTTAGTCACAGTTCCAGAGGCTAACTGGTAGGGTTGCATGGGAATCGAGTGTATGCATGACATTACGCATTGAGAGCTGCTAGATTTGAAGCCCATCAAGCAAAACTCACAACCACACACTTGCTTATGTTGCTCAGTGAGTTGCTGCAGCTGGGGAATCTCTGGTTTCATCAATGCCCAAAATGTTGAGTCACCAATTTCTGACTTCCCCTATGCAGATGTGGCAATAGCCAATCCACCCTGTCTATTTCAGGTTTCAGCATCATGTTGTGTAGTTTGCGCACAGGTATCTCAAGGAGCAATTTGCAATTTGTTGCTTTTCCTTTGAACCAGGAACAGACACAAGAATACTGGCTTGTCCATTTCAAAAGGCAGGCACACGAGGGGCTAAAATGGCAGCTGCTTGGCCTTTTCAAAAAGCATAAGAGGGGCTGAAATGACAGCTGTCATTGTCTTCATTTTTGTCCTCAGATTGTGGAGCATTGCACGCTTGGGATTGCAATGACAACATGTGCCACCAGGGCAGGGCTGGGCTTCAGGTTTTCCCACAACCATAAAGGCAATCCTTCCAACCCAGTTTTGAATCAACAAAATGCAATGGCAGACATGGATTCTAGTAGCTAGTATGGCCATGGAATGTGACAGTATCCTCTCTGACACATCAGACTCTATTTGGAAACTGTGTTAGGAGCAGACAATAATAATAATAATAATAATAATAACTCAAGGATTAGTAGTTACACTACTGTGTCGGAGTGCTAAATCTTGCCTGGCCCTAGGGGATGTTGCTACCTGGGTGGACATGTAGTCAAAACGCCAGTACAATACAAGTAAAGATCAAGTCTCTACTTGCAGCTTGTATTTTTCCATTGTCACCATGTCATTTTCCTTTGTGGTATGTAAACGTTGATGTGATCCCCATCAGTGTGTCTGATAGGGTGTTCAGTTCAGTTCCCATCTGTACCTTCTACTGCGTTGTGGTGGCCTTGATTGTTCATGACCTGTGTGTGCCTGTTGATATGTGTATAAACATTGTCTTCAAGTTGCTTCTGGTTGCCGTGGGGGAAGTCTTAGCTAAGCTGTGTTAGAAGACAAGTTTGTCTATTCCCCCGCATGGAGGAACGCTTTAGTATGGACTATATGTGGTGATATGTCACTAATATTGTTTATATGGCAATTGAACATGTCAGCAAGGCTATAACTATGACATGGGACACCTGCAACTTCAACACATAACTGGAATGCCTTAAGTCCAAATGGATGGAGCTTAAAGCAGACAAGATCTCGCCCATGTTTTTCTTTGCTGATGCGGATTCGTTCAAGGCTTGTGCTGTGTATGCTCTCTTTTGTTATCTTGTCAGTGATGGCTTCAACCGCTTCACATTTAAGTCTGGAACTGTTCCTTCTGATGGAGCAAAATTTGTTTTCTTCACTTGCAAAAAGTGGTCAGATTGCTGGTGAAATGACAAGAACAAACCTTTACAACATTGTAAAGACTGGTGAAGTCGCAGGCCTCACTCTTGCTTATAGCTGCCAGAGTCTTAAACATGGGGGGCTGCGTCAGCTGACGCAGCTGACGCAGCTGCAGCTGACAATTGTACTACAACCAGTTTTGAAATATGGGATTCAATCATGTCCAGAGTGAACTGGGAATTTTCCAGACAGGTAAACAATTGCCTTCTTTGTTATCTATAATCTCATACTAACTAATGATCTTTCAATATGTCATGCAAAGTTTGCATATTGCCCTTGCTGGCAAACTCTTACAGGATTCACAGATCCTTGTCAGGAGGTGTTCCCTCCAAAGACAACAGCTGGGTGTCCTCTGCAGCAGCTGCTTCCTACAGCAACAAAAAGCTGCTCCCAGTTGCATCTGCACCACTCCAGCATCTACTGTGATAAAAAAGAGGGCTGAGTGTGGCAATGATCGATTCGGACAATGAATATGACAATGTCACTGTGATGGAGGACATGATGCCTCTAGATGCAATTGCAGAGCCTTTTGAGGGGAAGAATATTCTGTTGATGTGTTATATGATCTTGTCTTTTATTGTGTTGGCACGAACATCATGAAGAGTGACACAAAGGAGAATTGTATGAGGCAGAGTTGTCATGCTGGTGTGGACTACATTATTTCCTTGATTCACTAAGAAGGACACAGGAAGTACCTTGATCCCTACAAGGGCGGCACCCAAGGATGGCTTGTCGACTTTCCACAAACATGATGAATGGTTGAAGAAGACTATGGATGTGGCTAAGGTGACTAAGGCAGAGGTGGTAGCTCTAAACATTTGGCTTCCCTGCAAGAATCAAACTCTCAGGCGGAAGTGGGGTGGCTAGGTGGCAATGTCAACCCCAATCCATCAAACAGGAAGTTCAAGCCAATCACAAAACACAAAAACCATGGTCACTGAGCTTGTAAATTTGCTCAATGACACAGAAAAGAATGGCACCAGATATAAAAGTTGCACCATTGAATGCACAACAGTTGGCTGCAACTAGTTAAAATGAAAGCTATTATATTATAATGAACTTGATTTTTACTTTTTCAACAAGTCATGGTCCATCATTCTTTTCATGATTGTTTCACATGTTTGTGCATGTGCATTCACATTGTTTGGGGGCTTAAATATTGGCAAGTGACAATTGATGGTGAGTACCTCCAAAACAAGCTTGTTATGCTTGCATTAAAGATCATAGGACACACATGTAACATGAAGAGGTAAGTCTGAGGTGAGGGTGATGTACTACTGCTACGTGTACATAGTACTCCCTCCATTCATAATATATTGTACCATTTGTTTTTGGGGAAATCTCCCTTTCAACTAGTTCCAGTAGTAGACCTAGAGTATTGTTTCTACACATGTCACAGAAAATGCATTACTTAGGCGAGTATAAACAGGAATTCCTAAGTGGGCGGTCGTGATCTCTCTAATTGAAATGCATTATCTGTTACTGCAAATGTCACTGGTAGCCTGCCAGCCCTCTCCAAATCTCCTTTCCAAGGTGCAAGATCTTGTAATCATTGCCACCATTGCTGTTGACGATCTCGTTCATTATGCTCATGAGGCTGAGCCACATCCTGTTGATCCGCTCCGTAGGGTACTCTCGATGCGCCCTCAATACATAGTCAATGATCTCCTCTGATGTCTTCAGACAGAATTGGGAAAACGTGGCTTGCAATGCGCAGAAAACCCCCAAGTCGTTGATGTTCAAGTCTGGTGAACTCAATGGTTGTGTGTAGATTAGAATCTTGTTGCTCACTCCCAATGCTTGTAGCGCCTCCTCCCACCCCATCTTGCTGGATCCTGATGACAGTCCTCCTGTTTCCCCATTTGCCTCCATTTGCCTCTTGGCGACTTCTCCATGATCGCTGGCGTCACCTTCTCCAACAAAAGCTTCCTGTGCACTTGCTTGGTCACAGAGTCGTCCTTCCACTCCATAGTCCCCTCGGCTTGTTGCTTAGACTTCTCTGTGCTGGTACCATTCCACCAATTGGCCACGTTTTAATCTTGCAACCCCAAAGAGTCTTGGTCATGCCTGAGCACATAAAACTTGTATCTTACCAATGTAGGACTTGTGTCTGACTCTCCTAGTCGGTTTGTCAGGTCCCTCTGCTCTGTCCAAGTCGCTGTCGTCGCTGTCGTCGCTGTCGTCACTGTCGTCACTGTCGTCACTGTCGTCACTGTTATGATGACTGTCGTCACTGACATTGCTGTCGTTGCTGTTGTTGCTGTCTTTGCTGTCGTTGATGTTGTTGATGTTGTTGCTGTTGTTGCTCGTTGCTGTCGTTGCTATCATTGCTGTCATTGCTGTCGCTGTCCAGTTAATCTGGTGTGCACACAATATAGGATTTGCCATCTTTCGTCATCTTTCGTCATGTAGAACCATTTTTCATCCACATCAACACGGTCAAAAATGTCCTTATAATGAAACTTACCATCCACCTTCCACTGCAGGTGGATCTCCTCTAGACAGTAGTTGCATCGAGCCGCCTTCTGTTCATCAGATAGAGTCAGCTTCAAGGTCGAGGAGTGTCTCCTGAACTCTCCCTCGTTTGTCATCATATTGGACAGCAAGGTTTTTGACACACCAGTTGCTGTAGCCAAAAACATTGCCAGTTCCACCTGTCCTTGACAGGCAGTTCTCTTACCTGTTTATTCAGTGCCTTGCAATCATACTCACGCTTCCTCCCTCTCAGGTGCCTCTTGGATGGAAACAGTGGGGGGTTGGCCATCAATTCTGTCAAGTTGTGACCATGCTTCTGAATTTCTGCTAGAGAGGTGAAAAGTGAGAATCAATCTGTCTCCAAAGCAAAGGTTGGGCCCTAAAAAAACAGCTACAGTACCAGTACCGGCCTGCTGGTAGTATTAGAAATCGGCGCGCCGGCACCTCCTTCAGTTTCACGCGTGACACTCAATTTTGTATCATGTGCTATCGTCAAAACACGTAAATGCTTATCGTATGTCTACAATATCGCATATGAACATACATTTCGAATTTTTGTCAAAAATACTGAACGCCAGCCAACAACCGCACCAGCTGACCTTGCTCGCTCACAATATACCAAAAATATACCACATGTACTTTGCGCCTTGCTATCAAGGACGCGCACCAGTCGCACGTGCTTATTGCTGCGTTGAGCCCAGCTGTTGAGCTCACTTGCCTTGCGTTGAGCAAGACAATGTCCCCTCAAGCCGAAGAGACTAGAGGCACTTCTCCTTCTACTGCTACTGGTAGAATGGCTTCGTCTTATAGAGATGATCTTGATGCCCCTATTCAGGAACATAAGGAAGAACTTGATGCAGCAGAGTGGTTGATGAGAAAACCTTCTTCCTTGAGCTTTGGGAACGACGATGACAAGGAGAATGAACCTACACTCTCGCCAACTCCCAGCCCAAAAGAGGAGCCTGCTGATGAAAAACCAACGACTCCGAGTACTGCGAGTTCTGCCACGATTTCCGAACGCATTGCATTGGAAGAACCTAGGCACGCAACTGTTGGAGAGGAAGTGAAACATCCAGTGGTGGAGACTACTGTAGACGCAGAACAGTGGCTGACACGAGGGCTGGAAGAAGCAAAGAGCGCAACAACTGAAGATGAGGAACGTCAACCTGTAGCGGAAACGGCAGATGCAGAGCAGTGGCTGACACGAGGATTAGAAGAAGCAAAGTCATCAACAATAGCAACTGAAGAGGAGGCAGGGAAACCTGTGGTGGAAACGGTAGATGCAGAGCAGTGGCTTACACGTGGACGCCCCGAAGTGATGTTGCAATCATGGAGACGAGAACAGCAGGAGCATGAAGCCCGTGTCCTGGAGCATCCACACGATTTGAATCATGACCGATATTCTATGCTGGAGGCGCGTAGCTCGGTGTCGTCTCCAGGGAAATGTTCCCTGCGAGACAAACTTGAGCATCGAATCCGAAAGCGGCAGGAACATATTACGGACCATCACAGTCGGTTAAGTGACATGCCAGAGTCCAGTGTGATGATGCAAGATCAGTCATTGGATGACTTTATGTTGGGAGGATGGTCGGACGATGAGGATGACATTCCTCCTACTTCGCCGACCTCTGATTCTGGACTCGACATGCCTGAAGATCCTCATAACGCGCGACGAAAGGTGCTGCAGGCCGTGAGCTCGGATGAAGCGTCTACCATGTCGCTCTATCGTCTGTCTCGAACAGTTCGTTATGGACGGCGGGGAGAGATGCCAACAGGACACGCCAATGTGGTTCGATTGCATGTCTATGATCTCTTGCAGAACAACACCATCATGGTACTTCCGTTTGGTTGTGAATTCCCTATCGGCAAGTGCTTTCACGCCATGAATAATGGACTTCATGCGCTAGGGACGGGTGCCTATCATTGTGGCTTGGAAGTGAATGGGATCGAATATGGCTATGGTGCCAACGATATTGCTGGAAGTACTGGTGTTTTCACCTGTGTTCCCAAGCGTTCACCGGGCTATGAATACAGAGCAACGATTGACTTTGGATCTCGTGTCGCCCGGCGAACATCATGGATCAATGTTGAAACAAAACTTGTTAATACAAAGACAGGCAAAGGAACCAAGGTTTCGGATGTCTACAAAGAAGTCGAAAACAGTGTCGACGGTAAAACGATCTTGAAACAAATGGCAGGAGAGTACAGAGGAACAGATTACGACTTGTTAAATCGAAACTGTTGCACCTTTGCCAAAGACGCGTGCCTACGACTTGGCGTCAAGGAAGAAGAGGTTCCCACGTGGTTTATGAATTTGGCCCATGTGGGGGCAGAGGCGCGCGATGCCACGAATTGCTTTGCGTTGCCTCAACAACAGAAAATCACTGTACAACAAACACCAGCGATGCCCCAAGGAGACGACGACGCCGAAGGTGGCTTTGAAGTTATTTTAGAAGACGAAGTGCAGACTGTGATAGTGGTGGATGCTGCCACAGTAGAGGAGGAGCCTGGACTGTCCAGTATTGGAGTGCGACGAACGACGAGTTGGACCTACTAGACGATTTTGAGAAAAAGGCACGTTCACGGACCGTGTGTGTTACGAGTAGGAGTTTAGAGTCTTGTATAATGTGATAAAATGTCTAGCACGTTTAGACTATAAACTCACCCTACGGCATTGCCTCCAGGGCAAGACAAATTTGAGCAAACGTTGGTCGCTTCGATGGATCTCTCTTGACACATCCTCCAATCAAGGACGATAAAGCAGGAGGGCACCAACTGGGTATCGTCGGTCTGTGATCACGATTCAAGACTGCCAGCGCACATTGGATTGCACTCATACCCTCGTAAGGACACTCTCCGGTCAACAGTTCCCACAGAATGATTCCAAAGGAAAACACATCTGCAGGTTCTGCATAGGGTTGGTTTCCTAGTATTTCAGGCGCCATCCACTGAACCGTTCCACAGTTGCCAGTCATGCTTCGTTCCTGAGCCTTGAGTCGACTCAATCCAAAGTCACACACCTTGGTGTTGTACGCATCATCCAACAACAGGTTAGCACTCTTCAAGTCACGGTGCAGCACCGGTGGTGAAAACCCTGTGTGAAGATACGTCATGCCTCTTGCCGCACCACTGGCGACACGCTTGACCAATTCCCACGGCCAAGCACCTTTGCGAGGATAGAGTGGAGTGGACTGTTCTGGATAGAGTGTCACGGGCCACGCCGTCCGTGACACCCCGTCTGACGGAGAGTAGGGTTGGTGCAGGGGGAGACGCAACGCGTCCCACAGCGATCCATTGCTCGCAAACTCTGTTACAATGGCTCGATTGGGTGGGTCGACACATGCGCCCATGTACAAGCAAATGTTGGGGTGTCTCATACCCTTCAGCATGTTGATTTCGGCGGCAAACTCTTCCAGGATCCGTTTCGAAACATTGACACGTTGTGCAGATCCTGTCAGCACCTTGACGGCGACCGGGGTCGACATCCAGATGGCTTTCCAGACTTGCCCAAAGCCGCCGCCTCCAATGACCTCTTCCAGCTGCAAATCATCAAAACGAATGGTACTGAGTAATGACTTGGATGTGTTCGTACTCTCCGTCAGGTCAGGGCGTTTGTGCTTAATGTTCTTGTGCGGAGAATCTTCATCTGAGCTCTCAGGTTCAGGTTGTAGGACTGGTTGCTTAGGAGGAGAAGCAGCGCGCTTGTTTTGCTCTGGTGGTTTTGCAAAGTCTGGAACGGACGATGAGAATGTTGGTGAATGATGGATATTCCCCGATTCCATCTGCGAATGTAATTCTTCGACCGACATGGGCAGTGGCGGTGCTCCAAACTTTCGGTTGAGATTGGGTATGAATGGCATGTCATCAAGACCTGGATCAACCTCTGGAGAGAGACCCAACGCCGGTGGCAATGGCGCGTCTGAGGGCATCTGCGAGATCCGTCTGCTACCAGCCTTTGGAGTTTCCAACTCAAAGTTTGGAGAAAAGTTAATTTGAGAGGAGGAATGTTGACTGCCTCTTGTCACACCGGGCGGCAGAGGGAGGATTGAATCACTGTCGGATTGACAGTCAGAGTGGTGTCCCGAATGTGGGCCCATCGATGCAAAGGACGATACTGGTGACAGCTTCTTTGGTTTCGGCAGATAGGGAGAATTGTCCGCTTCGCTCAGTCTCCCCGGTGTAGCAATCTGTTGAGGTTGCTTGGGTGGCGTTCGATCGTAAAATGAATTGGACGGTCCCCGATACGACGACAGGTTGGGGTGTTCTGCGGAGAAGTAGAAATTATGACCTGAATCTTTGGTAGAGGAAGTAGTCCTGCGATGCTTGGGATACTGTGGCTCCTTTGGATAATAGTAGTTGTAGGATGCTGACATACCAGTGTCCGAATTGTCACCCACATAATCTTCTGTCTGACAGTCATCACTGTATCCGTCATGCTTCTTTCGATGCTTCGTAGATGATCGTCTGTTACTGCGAGTTGATTTTGTTCCGTTGGGGGCATGGTCTGTTACCAGGTGCAAAAATAATACCAGCAAGAAGCCCATCATGGCAATGAGCGCCATGATCGAGTACTGCCACGAAATGGGGGATTCTGCTTTAATGTCGTTGATGCCAGCATCTCGAGAGTTTGCGTAGACAGCTTCATCGAGAGCAAATGTCTTGCTGCGACCTCCTCTGACATAACTTCGATCGTTGCCTGCTCGTCGCCGAAACAAGTCATCCGCTACAACATCCTTGGTCCTGGGGTTGTGAACGTTTCCGTCTCCCAAACCAGAGACCAAATGCCCCGTTCGTGGTCGCTTTCCCATGTTTTCAAAAAGCTCTCAAAATGTATATTCTAAAGAAAGTCTATTCGCCAAAAATTCAGCAGCTGTAAACAGTCACAAGGCCTGACTGAACTGCTCTTCTTGATTGTCGAATCACCTTGACAGTGCGCTTGGGGGATACGGTGTAGAGTTGCGATGGTGCTATCCACGAAACGATCAGTTGCTCGTGTTCTATCTTCAATAAATGCAGTGCTCGCTATCGTACAAAGAAGGGCAAGCAAGCATACATGTCGGTGTTCAAAGTGCCTCCTCGGTGAGTGTCTCGGATGCAGTTCCTTGTGGTTGCACCCTACTGTAATACCATTTGATACGAGTACCGGTACGTACAGTACGATTGTGGGCCGTTGCGATTATTTGGGATTGGTTGTACAGTAGATCTTGTTCAGTCGACTCGTTCGATCAAAAAATGTCAAATAATAATGTCAATCATCCGGTAGATGTGCGCGCCAAAGATTCAAAAACTGACGCACGGCGATCCGTAGCATTGAAAGTAAGAAGCACATGAACCAGCAGGATGTGGTGCGCTAGATAGAGACTTGGCCCTGTCTTGTCATTCTTAGATAGATGCTGTTGAGATGAACCACCGAGATATAAGCGTCGATGGGCAGCAATCGATAGAATCCGTTTGCGCCACTTCAGATCAAGTTCAAAGTACAGGAGCGAGCAAGCGCACTCCTATCGAAACCATTCCTTGCGCAAAAGCCTCAACAAGCAACAAATCTAGCCGTACTGAACAACCACAGCTCTAGTTGTTGGGCTGCAAATAAGCAGACGTCGATTGGGTGCACTGGAAGAAACGTCTTGTATGAGTTTTATATTAGTTTATTCTATCGTGAATAAATATAATTGGATGTTCTAAGCACTACCATCACTACTGTAGTCGCTCGTCGCGAGAAACAACAGAGCATTGGCAGCAGCGTCGCGTTCATTGGGTTTCTTTAAATTGCCCGCACAACCCCCACAAATTCCCTTGCGGGGTTGCTCCAAAGACTTGACGATTGGTAAAATTTTTCGCATGAAACTCTGAAAGACTGGCTTCTCTCGACAGGTCACCAAGACTTGGCGATTCTTCGTCAGCAGGGTTCGTAGTGCCATACACATAGGTTGGCGTCTGAGAAAGGCCCACTCATCGCTGTAGACGGACTTGTAGAGTGTAGCGCGCGCGAGGTGGTAGCCAAACTCGCGAAAGATCTCTGGCAAGTTGCGTTCATCCCGAGAGAACATGCAGAGCTGGTCGTGGTAGATGCGGAGGAAATCTTGAAGGTGGTGGATCCCATCCACTGTGAATTTGTAGTCAAATTGAGATGGAGGGGCGCCGTTGTGGTCGGCTTTAACGTGATTCTTGTACTTGTTGACGTAGGTCTTGGAGGCGTCGTCAAGAGTCTCGCCTTTCGCATCCAACAGGGGTCCGAGTTCGGGAACGTCATTGTGACGCTTCAAGCAGTCCCAACAAGCTTCGCCTCCGGTAGACAGCTCCGACTTGGCAACTGCGGAAGCCAGAGTCTGCAAGTGGTTTTTCCGAGGGTCGGTTGACACGGTCTTCTTCGGAGCAAGAATCGGTGGGGCGCTTGTAGAAGGAGGTTGCTGAGGTGGCTTCACTGTTAGCCACGGTGGGGGCACTCGCCCCATGGAAACCTCGAGCTTCGATCGGTATTCGTTGAAGGCTGGTCGATATTGACGATCCACAAGGAATCTCAGTCTTGATTTTTTGAATGTTTGATACTTAGCTCTCTTTTCTTCAATCATGCTCATGAGGAGCTGGCTTTGCTCTGAAGCATCGTCAAAGATACGGTTCCAGTAGGTAACGTTTCCAGGACCATCGTGTTTGACACAAAGACGAGCAAGAAGTTTCAAATGTTCAGGGAGTGGACCGCGATGGATTTTGGTCTTTGGCCCTCGCTTCCTGGGTTGTCCAGCATTATTGGGGTAGTGAGTGGTCAACATGATAACGAAGGACAATGTACAGTGAGAATAGAAGAGACGAAAGGAAGAGGAGCGACAGTCTTGATGTGATCTCTAATGGAAGCGCACCAAAGTCAAACGGCGTGGAAAAGTGATGATGATGTGATGAGAGTTGAATGTTGAATGTGATGTACGAGTATTCAAAACCAAATTCGAGCGCAGCGATCGACAATTCTAACGGGACAAAAAGACGTTATGAATTCACTTTTCTTCAGCGTTGTAGATATTTGATATGTTCTATACTGCCGGTTGCTATTCAATTAGCTGGTAATGAACACGTAGAATTCCACTATACTAGCCGACCAGTAAAATGAACGCGTAACGACATCCAATGTGCGGCAGAGTTTTTCCGTTTGAATTTTTGAGCGAAACACGAAAACCGAATCATTGGGTTTTGCTCTTGGAAAGCCAAACATACATGCCTGGCGATTGAGGGGCGCGCGCCGCCGTCCGTCCAGTGTCAGTCTCCTTCCTACCGGTATGGATACAAGTATGGATACTACGACATCGTGCGCACGCTCAGCACATTGTGACTGGCATATGACCTTGACATTAATGACCCTCGTGAAGACAATGCCTTCTTGCTTCTTTCAGATCTTTGCCCCCATCTTAGCCCCATTGACTTTTCTTCAGGCATTACGAACGACCATCATTTCGAGAGAGTTATTCTTACGAGGAAGAGACGCAGCTCATTATTGCAGCAAGTGGGGAGAGTCATTTCATCCATCAACCAACCAACCAACTTCGTAAGTTAGCAAGCAAGCAACGTATCTAACATCATCATCAGCATGGGATCCGACAATGGCAGGCGCCAGCCCAGCACTTCGCGTCGCAGCAAGCGATCTACGAGAGAACCAGAACGACGAAAGCGTGATCCAGTCGACGACATCATGTCGGATAATTCAGGTTCCACACGAGATGCCATGGAGCACCACAGTGGCGGCAGAGGCAGCAGAGGAAGTAGTGGTCATCGAGGTGGTGGTAGTGGTGACCAAGCCAGTGTCACCTCCTCCCAAAGTAGTGTGCGCGTCAATAGTGCTCTACTCTACAAGGCAATGTCTAGCAAGCGAGACAAGAGAAAGAAGAAAGACAAGAAGCCCAGCTCAATCAACAAAATCACCATGGTGGTTCTTCTGGCAATGGCTTGCGCCATATTCTACGCTTCAACCAACTTTACTCCCGCAGAGATCATCGCTCTGGTCACCGGAGCAGAGATAGAAGAGGAAGATCCGCCGGAGGTCGCTGAGGAACCAGACAGACCGGAGGCGACTCCAGAACCGGAACCAGATCCGGATGCCGCGCTTATGGCTCTCGCCTCTGGTGCGGGCGTCTGGGAAAACATGCTCACCATCAATGGCACTGTCACGAGTGAAGCTTCTTCTCCGCCAGAGGATTCTCCTTCCTCGGGTGCCGACACTAATACCACTTCTTCCACTACTACTGGTAACTCCACCGATGCCTCTGCTACTGACACCACCGATGCCTCTGCTGCTGACATCACCGATGCCTCTGCTGCTGACACCACCGACACCACCACAGAAACCCTGGTCGCCAACGATGCAAGCAGCTCTACAACCGATATCGTCGCCTCCAATACGACCGATGCCGCGAACGCGACTGAGACTGTAACCAACTTCACGACACCAACCTTGTCTCAACAAGATGGTCAGGTTGTTGCTCAAGATGCTCAAGATGGTCAGATCGTTGGTGGCGATGAAGCACAGGCGACTGCAGGGCAGCAGCCATCCCAAGAGGGCGGAGCCGGTGTGCAAGTTCAAGGATATCAAACCAACGACGCGTCCGTTGAAACCGTTGAGTATGATGCAACCGAGGTCCAGCAACAAATGAACACGAAACAGCATGCAGCTGAGGGTGCCACTGATGAGGGGGGCAACCTTCGAGGATCCAACAACATGGTGCAATCATCTGATCAGCCTGTGGATGCCAACCAAGGAATGCTTCGTGGCTCGCAAGACCAGCAAATGGACGGTCAAACCGTGCAAGATGGCACCGTGATGCAACAAGATTCCAATGGAATGGTGATGCAGAACAATGGCGACGCCACTGTGCAAGGTGGAATGCAGCAAGACGCCAACGGTGTGCAGCAGGTTGGTGACGCGTCAGCCCAAGGTGGCATGCAACAAGCTGATAGCGGCATGGGTCAAGGTGGCATGCAGCAAGACGCCAACGGTATGAACGGTGGTATGCAGCAGCAAGACGCCAACGGCATGGTCGTGCAGAACGGTGGTATGCAGCAGCAAGACACCAACGGCATGGTCGTGCAGAACGGTGGTATGCAGCAGCAAGACGCCAACGGCATGGTCGTGCAGAACGGTGGAATGCAACAAGACGCCAACGGTATGGTCATGCAGAACGGTGGCATGCAGCAACAAGACGTCAACAGTATAGTAATGCAGCAGAACGGTGGCATACAGCAGCAAGACGCTAACGGCATGGTCTTGCAGCAGAACGGTGACACCTCCATGCAAGGGGGCATGCAGCAAACCGACAACGGTATGGCTGTGCAGAACGGTGGCGATTCCGCAGTACAAGGTGGAATGCAACAAGAAGGTAATGGTATGGTCATGCAAAACGGTGGTATGCAACAAGATGCCAACGGCATGGTCATGCAACAGAACGGGGACTCGAATGTGCAACAGAATTCGGGAATGATGCAGCAAGGTGGCATGCAGCAGGACTCCAATGGCGGTGCTACCATGCAGGGTGGCATGCAACAGGACTCCAACGGTATGGTGCAACAAAGTGGTGACTCCAACGGGATGCAACAAGCTTCCGGTGGTACGATGATGCAAAACGGTGGCTCAACTATGGAAGGAGGTGTGCAACAAGCTTCTAATGGCATGATGGTGCAGAACACGGACACGCAGCAGGGTGCAATGAACCAGCAAGACAGCATGGTGACAAACAACGGTGGGGCCATGTCGGGTGGCAACCAAATGGTGATGAACAACGGCATGGCAAACTCAAATTCTGGTGGCACAACGACGAGCGATGGGAACATGATGACGCAACAAGGCAACAACGGCATGGTAAATGGTGGGAACATGCAAATGGTGAACGGCGGGATGGTGCAACAAGGTGTCGGCAACCAGCAGGTTCAAATGAACCAGATGAGTCAAGGTCGCCGCCGCCTTACCGCCGGACAGCCTCAGTCACCCTACGAAAACATGAGTCCATCAGAACTCACCGAGTACGTCGCCAACCATGCACAATACCGAAAACTTGTAAATTTTGACGAAGACTTACCGTTTCAACCATCTTCGCAGGTCCCATACTTCTGGCACATCCACAAGAGCGGCGGATCGTCAATGAAGCACATGTTGACAGCTTTGGACTTGGCGCAGACTCGCCGAGGAAATACCCCAGAATGCAATGACAGTGCTGAAGAAATTAGTGTCTGTCCTCTGGTTTGGGGAAGTGCTGTCAACGCCGACGCTTCCTCCATAAGCGGAATCGAACGGATCCAGCGTCTTGGGCTTGTCGACAAGAATATCCCGAACTTGGTTGTCACGTCAAGTCGTGTCTACGAAGCTTTAAATGTTTTCAACCAACATCACCGAGGGCGTCTCTTTGTCCTGTTGCGAGATCCGATGGAGCGAGCAGTGTCCAAGTACTACTACAATCAGATCGCGACATGGGAACGAAACTACAACCCCGTGATTGCTAACATGACCATGATCGAATACGCCAATTCTCGTTTGTGTTTTGATAATTGGATTACTCGTCGAATTCTTCACAAGATGAACCCGGCAGAAAAAATAACGGAAGGAGATCTGAGGCTTGCCAAGGAGTTCCTTCGACAAAAGGCAACGATTCTGCTCATGGATGATTACGCCAGATCCGTTCACACACTGACTCAATACTTTGGTTGGAAGGTGAACGGGACGCAGCGATGGTGGATTGACAAGTATACCATGGAAAACCCTGTCAACAAAAATCCTCATCCAATGCCAGACAAGTTGTCTCCTGAGTGGACCGCCCTTCGTGATAAGCACATGATGGACATTGAACTCTATCGATATGCCAGCAAACTCTATCATGAACAACAAAATCCGTTCATGCACGAGAAGTTTGGACCTGTCAATCTCCCCGATCCAATTGATCCGCATATTGATGACAACGCCACACCGGATGAGGCAGATGTACAGTGATGATGGTCGAGATGGGCAAGAGGGCCTGTATGTACGGGTGCCAGCCAGTCGGGAAGCGCAGAGCCACAACGTATAAGAAAGTGGTACGTGTACTCAGCCAGCAGTAATACTACCCACCCCCTGCAGCATAACTGTTAGTCGAAAATAACTATGTATATTACAGAATTTGTTCAGTTTGTCTACCGTATCCGTCGCTTTGCTAGAGAGAGGAGAGGCTGCCAGCTGCGCCAGACCGCCAACCAACCAACCAAGCCAGCACTCGTCCCATCCAGAGGTGGTTAGAGCAGCACGTTAGTTGCGTCTTCCTCCACGGTAAGCCCCACACCAACCGTCTACTCCAACACCTCCCACATTTCGTAGAGTTCTTCCAAACTAAATCGCGCTAGAGGAGAATTCCCCGGGTCTTTTTGTGCCAGAGCGATCCGATTCTTGTGCTCGTACAGATAATGCATTCCATAGCGTATTCGAAACAAGCTGCCAAATTCTCGAAGCTGGCGCCTGTACGACTGGAGGGGGGATTCTCGACCAAGGTACGTGACTGTTGGCTGACGCTGCGATAAACAGAACTTGAATAATCCTTTTCTAATCGGTGGCAAATTGACGTCAATTCCATTGCTGTGGTAAATTGCACCTCTTTTTGAGAACGAAAAAGAGGACGGTGGCATGAGTGGAATGGGATCCTGTTCACAATGAAACCTGGCAATTCGTAACTTGCCCATCGATTCCTGATGTCGAACAGCATCAGCAAACACATATCCACCAACACGTGGAGCCCCGGTCGTCACCGCCTCGATAGTAGTGAATCTGTCATCGGTCGAGACGTAGAAAGACATGACGGTTGCCATAGCACCTCCCATCGAATGACCCGTAACGAGAATTCTGGCTTCGTCCCCGAATTGAGCACAGTAGTGGGCGAGCTTGGCACAAATCTCGTCATACTTGGTTGTTCCGGTGTCACGACGAGCTCGAAAGAGGTACTTGTAGAATCCACGATGCAACTTGAGGTTCTTGGAGCGACCAGGGTATGCCTCTGCAATCGGGTTTTCTGTTGACAAAAAGCTCCTGTCAAAGGCGTGGTTCTGATCAGATTTTGACACCATTTGCTGAAACGAGAGAATCACTCGCTTCTTGTCCTTGTCAACTGCAATGCAGTATGTCAGCTCATTCATCGGGTGCCAATCATGCAACCATACTATTTCGGCCGGACTCTCAACCAGTAGTCTCATGAAGGATCCCTCTTGAAAAAAATGCTTGAGAAAGCCTAGACGCTTTGTATCTCGCGACGCGATGGCTTCCTCCAACAGCAATTTCATATCCCTCTTGGAGTGGTATTGAGTCAACGTGTCAGTATCAGCAGTCGTTGAAGATCCAGCAAAACGATTGTTGATATCGATGATATCATCAATTTCGTGCCCCAACCACTGATAGTTGTCATCCCTCGTACTATTCATCAACTCTGCATCGGTCACCCAGGAAGAGCGCAGCATGAAACTTGGCGGGCGCAATCGCAAATGATGGCCCTCCCATTCGCTGTCCATCGCAACTTGTTGTCGAAAGGTTGACTTGCGCATGGCGTTTGCCGATGTTGCGTTGCCTTCTTTTTTGGTGGGGAGATTGAGGGGGTACTCCTGTTTGTTAACTTTTGGAAGCCCCGGAGCTAGGTCTGTTTCGTAGAAACCCTTAAGGTATCGAAGCAAAACATGCATACCACATGCAGCTTCTCGGTACTTCTTCCCGGTGAGGAATTCTTGAGAGTGCTGGCTGGGGTCGCAGCCACTTTCTCCGTCGTTTTCGTTCAGCTTCTCTGCCTCTCGAATAACTTCCAATAAGAAGATTCCAATGATGTGAGCCCCTGTCACCCCGTGGCTCTCGAAGTCGTGAGTACACCCTCCTGCCAAGTCTGACGCGCGTCCTCGGCTCACCTTGTCACTGTCGATGTTGAGATACTCATATTTGGTTGCGATTCTACCTGTTGCGCTGAGTGTGCGCATCCCGTACATCAGATATACCAGCATTGATTGTGCGGCAGCGACCTCCGAAAGTTCCATTAGCGTCTCCCTGGTCTCAGCTGATGTCTCCATCGTTCCTTCACTGTTTTCTCCGTCTCCGCTAAGCAGTTGATGTTCTTTCTTGATGTTTTCGATAGTAGCCATGTTCAACTAGCCTCTTTGGTGTGATCGTCTCGTTAGATTGTGAGGCTCTCAGTTTGATGAGCTACCTGTCCAGGATTGAATGGATTGACCGCGGGGTCATGATCGTGTGATCATGCGAACAGTGTCTTGAATCTCCTGAGCGCACCATGATCTTGCTCCTGATCGCCCCGTTGCGCACCAAAATCACACTTTTATGCATGTTTCGCTACACGAACACGACTTCTATTCTTTCTTGATAATATATGGGGCACTTGAATGAATCAACCCGTTCCACCAAACGATAACACACCTACACACACAAAGAGGCGATCACGCGGTCACGATCCCGCTGTCAATCCATACCTATGCTCACTACGAAAAATGATCGCATAATTTAACCTTCACAAGAGAATCACATCGCGATTAAAAATCTGATCTAGTCAACAAGATGCAGGTAGAACAAACAACTCACTTGGTTGTACTTGTACACGGACTCCATGGCAACGGCGATTCCATGAAATATCTCAAATCTACAACGGAGAAGCAGCACGACAACGAAGACAACCTCGTCTGCCACATAGCTACATGTAATATTGGAAAAACCAAAGATGGGATCAAGAATGGAGGTCGCCGCGTGGTGCACGAGGTAGAGGAACAAATGAACAAGATTGAGGGCCCAATCGCGCTCTCATTCATAGGTCATTCAAATGGTGGCTTGTATGCGCGATATGCACTTGGCCATTTGAAGTGGACCAACCGAATCACTCCTCGTGCATTCTTTACGTTGGCAACGCCGCATTTGGGAGCGACCAAAGATAACTGGTTTCATTTTCTGTTTCGGAAACCCGTCATGAAACTCGGGTATCCCACCCTCCGAGATGTCCTTCTCGAGACTCCCATTATCTCCGACATTGGCACTAGTGCTCGATACTTGGGACCCTTGGGGCTGTTTGAGAAGCGCGTCGCCTTCGTGAACACGTACAAGTCCGACCCTTTTGTTCCAACAGTATCTGCGGGTTTCCTGTCACCAGTTTCTAGAACAATTCATCGCGCTTTGCATCCCAAACAGTATCAGGGTCCATATGCTCTCTCGGTTGAAACCAACAAGGAAGCGCCAACCACCTTTCAAAGCAACATCGCTGAAAATCTGGATGGCTTGGGTTGGACAAAAGTATTTTTAGATTTGCGCGCATTGATTCCATATACTGGCATCCAGAACCCTTTTGATCAAGGATCTGTTGTTGTTAACTCTTCCTCATCAGGTGCTTCAACCAACAAGAACAAATTGACCTGGACATCGGAGGAACTGATTGGATCCTTCGATCGTGTTGGATCACACTGGAAACTGCCGCTCGCTCATGGAATGGTCTGCGCGAGTGAAAGGGTGAAGATTCAAAATAACTTGTCAGAAAAAGCCAGGCCTATCATGGACCGGTTGGCCCGTGATGTACTGCACTGCAAGACATGCTAGAGAGCAGATAATACTGAGAAGGTCCTCGTCATCGACCAGCTGGCGAGGACACTTTTTCGTTGAAATGCGAATGAATCATGCAACGAGACTGAGAGAATACCTAATACGTTATGAAACTGCCCTGAGATAGTTTGACAGGTAACAGTAGAAGATTTACATAGAAGGAATTGACACTAAGAAACGATTCCACAGCATCTCTAGTAGTGTCAACACGAGAAGTCTACTTCTGCTGCACGTCCTGCATACATACATGTGGAATTAATTCTTTGTGTTTTGGATTTCACAATGACTTGACCACGACACCACTTCAAACCTTTCCGTGTATTTGGTAACCTTGGTGCCTCAATCTGTTCATGGTTTCACCGTCCGCATAACGAAGCCACACTTTTGCACATCTTCTGCATCTCACCGCCAACTCGCCATTTTGATGACAGTCAGTTTTCAACCCTGAATTTCCTTGTGTCGTAGCGCGCTCTCATTACACGAAGCACTTTGATGTTTTGTAGGTCATTTGAAACCCTTTAATGGTGGCGACAGAGTCTCATATGCAGTCAAAGACGACACGTTGGAACAGTGGGCCTGGCGCATTGCATAGACAACGGCGATTGTGCCGCAGTATACGAACAAGCACAATCGAGAAACAGTGATGGAACAATCAACTCGTCAAGCTTGGGTAAGCTCTCACAGGGCCTTCAAATCGTGATCTGTAGACATATGAGTCGTGTCAGTATAGCCTGCTGCCAAAGCAGCCTTACAGCACTTTTCCGCAGCAGCAAGTCTTGCTTGCAGCCAGTTGATGGTGCTTACTGGAGGAATTTGCATGCAAATCTGGGGCATTGGGCCCAAGGCATTCTGACATGCAACGTCTTTCACGGAGGAAACCCCAGATGGAGTTTGAGATGAACGGCTGATCCCATGCAACATAATGATGCTCTTCTCCGGTTCTGGGAAATACCCCCAACAAGGGCCCGTACTTTTGGAGGAGCGTCATGCCCGCATGAAGTTTCGCCGCCGCGCCCGCCATCGCATCGTCATCCGCGTACCAGGCTTGCAAAAGCTCTGGCATCAAAACTCAATTGTGAGGGACTGTACACGTGCCAAGTTGTAGAACGCGTGTGAGCTCAGTTCTCCAGTCAGCTTTAGCCACTGACTAGAAGCAAACTTGAGTACTTGAAATGCAGATTCGAGAGTAGCTTCTGTCGACCTGACATCAGATGTATGTATATTGAAAGACGCAATACCACGAGAGGCTTTGTTCATCAGAGGAAGGGCTTCTTTGTTGATTAGCTCGTTTGGATTGGAGCATTGAAGCTGACCACAGCTTGTTTCCAAGTAGGCTCTTGATGCTCTGAGGAACCCCGGAGCTACTTGACAGGCATGGCATGCTCTGAGCAGCGGGACAAAACCCTCTATACCTGGTTGCTGGATTTGTCCAAGGAATACAATCAAGCCGCTTTCTTTGTGACATACTAGGAAGTAGAATGGACCGTCACATCGCATGTGAAATCAAGCTTCAGGGGGGGGGGGGGCGTGGCACATCCCCAAACAACACCACAACTGCAGTGACGGCAGCCGCCTCCATCCCTTCCTCGTTCACCTCCACTACCGTCTTGTGAATCACCACATATCTCAAGGTGCCGCTTGGAACGCTCAGTCTCATCATATCACACGTTATCTGCACGCCTACAGAAGGGTAAAACGTAGACCTGAATGTGTCTTCCTTACAAAAACAATGTTGCCAAGATCCCTTGAAATACACTGCATTGATGAGAATGAGAGCAGTGCGGTATGGCATACTTGACATGATTTCTTTGATTTTTCCATGAGTGGCTTCACTACACCATTGGTTGACAATGCCAATAGATGTTAGCGTATGAACACTGGCTTGGAAGTAGTTGGCGTTCACCCGTAGAGATGGTTCCAACCAAATTGAGTTGGCCACTTCAAAGCGCACTCCTTCCAGCAGTACCGCCATTTGTTGATTGGTGGATGGTAGATCCTGGACTTGCAGACTCTGCAGCAATTCCAGTTGTGTCGTGCCCTTGGGATCGTTGGTAACCATAAGTATAGCCAGAAAGACAGAAAGCGGGGAGACGAAAGCTCCTCTTGCAGATGGAGCGATAGTTTCAGATAGCTGTTGCCATACGTGATGACCAAACACATTTGATGCGGAGGGTGCGCCCCCAATCGATGGCGTGTCAAACATCATTGCAGAGTAAGAGTTATTGGAAAGACGAGCATAGAGACCTGCGGTTTTGGGAAAGTGAAGGCTCCGTAAATCCGTGAACAAAATCAGTTGTGTGCTGCTCAAGTTGGGTCAGTCTGCTTTGATGGTGCGCTCCTTTCCTCGGCAGCAATACTTTGTCGATGTCGATGGGGTGTACACACAAGGGCGCAAACAACGATGCAGAGTGGAGAGTATGAAGCCAACATGGACCGAACAAAGATCCAGATTATTTCGAAGATTGGCGACAAAACCGCTAAATAACGTACGCGCCACTTATAATATCTGATGCAGCGAGTGACGAGTTGCACGAAGCCAACTCCAACAAAACAACTCAGACAGCGGCAGCCACCACCACACCATCACCATTTACCTTGAGGGCCCAACAATCCACACCCAGTGAAATCCTCAACCAGCATGTCCTTTCTTCTGAGGAAACAGCAGTATGGGTTCCTTCTTACACTCGCAGTAGCAGCCATTTCCCAATGCCCAGCAGATGCATTCTTGGTGCCAGCCATGACCAAGTTGCAACCCCATCGATCGCCACTCCGCGTTGCGCTTCGAGCTTCTTCGGATGATACTACTGAAAGTGAAGAGGTTCCTGTAGATGTTGTCGCAGATCTTCCCGGGGGTGAAGATAGCACTGGGGAGAGCGCACCTCCTTCAAGTCTTCCTCGACAACAACAACAACTTCGTCAGCAACAAGAACCCCCGCGCGCCAAAGATCTCATGATGGCCATGGGCACCACTCCTCGGAGATTGTTTCTGGGGGCAGCATCCGCGACTGGCATTGCCTTGGCGGGAAACTTTCTGGGTGTCACCAGTCGTCTTTTGACATTGTTTCCCGAAGACTCTGTGGAGGCAACAGGTCTGGATACGTATTTTCCACGAGGTGCGTCGATCTTTCAATATAATACGTTTTACAAACTTTCGAACGAATCTGACCTTTCCAAACTACTCTATTCTTAATCAGGCGACTATAAACGAGTTCGAGGAAGCGGATATTCCTTTGTCATCCCTAAAGAATGGGTGGCAGATACCTTTATCGAACTAGCCAAAGCACAACGTATGGCTGGGCAGTTGGACTACAAGATGAAAAAAATGGGTGGGGGCACGTTGCCCGATGCAGGTACGTAGTGAAAGCTGGTAGATGGTGTTGTGATGTTAACGTACAGTACTTCCAAGGGCTGACATTGATGTATCCCATGATGTTGCTGATGTGGTTAACAGCCTTTGGCCCAGTGGGACGACTGAACCCTAGAACGGGAGTTTCGGAGCAAGGAGACACCAATGTTTCCGTGATTGTTTCCGGCGGCTTGTCTGGCTTTTCCTTAAAGGGCACTTTGGGACCACCAGAAGAAGCGGCCGACAAATTGATTCGTCTGTCCCTGGCACCAGAAGGTAGTGGGCGAACCATTTCCCTACGATCCGCTGTGGAAGATACCGACCGAGAATTGTACCAGTTAGAATACGATGTGGACCGGGGAGAGCGAGGTCCTCCCTTGCGGGCTATTTCCCTCATTGCCGCAGGGACTCCTGTAGGCACCAAACTGATCACAATGACAGTGACAGCTCCGAAACAAGCCTGGACTTCTGATGCTACCTTGGCCACCAAGCTGGAGCGTATTGCCAGTAGTTTTCATACAACCAACTAAAGAAGTGCTGCTGTCAGACGCATCGCGTTTTTATTGTAATAGATGAATATCGTTTCTTTCTATAGTCGTTGGTCCTCTGTGGTCTTACAAGGCGAATGTACAACACCAAGAAACGAGGCGAAGAACCTGGAAGACTCTTTTTCACGTCTTCACCAGTTTTTAAAAATGACATATAAGATCTCTGGAAAGAGCGCCTTGCATTGTCGCTGCGTTGTATAGTCAGTCTTTTTAGAGAATTATATAAAGTACGAACGAATTGACTCCTCCAATTCTGTTTGAGATTCGGCGGTAATATCAAAAGTGTCATCAATTTCTTGCAACACTTGTGGAACTCTTGATTGAACATGTTGCATCAATTCTGTAATCACGTTAGAGTCGTCGTCATTGATATCATTCAAGACTCCCATGGACGCCGCCAGTAGTACTGTACAAGATTCCGAGAGCAATCGTGTCGCACCAGCCTCTTGTTGCATGGCCAACATCCACGCTTGTCGTTTTCGCGTTTGATTGGCAGATGCTGTTGTGGCTTCCGCACCCTCCATACTGGCCGATTGAGCCAAATCCAAGCGGACTCCTTCGGCAATGCGGCGAATGGCGGGAGCATCGGCACGACTTTCTGTATCGGCTCCAATTCCGACGCGTGTAATACTTCGTGCGGCATCCACGGGTGGAGAATGACTGATACTACTGTCAAACCACACTTGACCATCCGACATGCTAATCAAATCATCCACGTGCTGTAGGACCAGTCGTCGTTTGCCTTCTGAATCAGAAGGAATTGGAACTTGAATCTTGCGAAGTGTTGCGGCTGTGAGTGGAATCTTCTTTTGTACCAACATATCCAAACGAGCCTTGATCTTGTCACCGTACTTGTCAAAATCATCCATTGTAAAGACTGTATTCTCATCATCTTGTTCTTCTGGAATAGAGGTCATCAAAGCAATTGTGACACTGCCACCATCACCCTTGTAGTTTGCCGCTCGTTGAATGAGGGACGAATAGAAAGCTCTCATTTCCGACGAGGCACCACCTTCTCGATCTGCCGCCACGACCGCGTCGACGCCATAGATATCCACCAAGACACGAGTCGTGGCATCCCACAGGGCCTTGTGATGATCCAGGGTATCGACAATAATGAGACAATCTTCGCCATCATTCTTGGCGTACGATTCACCAATGGCACAGGCTGTGGCAGCCACAAGCGTGGCTTCAGCAGCCTGTGCGACAGTATTTCCTTCCAGCGTGTCGCGGGCTGCCACAACAGTTGCATCTTGCAACACACCGGCTTCCTCCAAGGTTGTCATGATTTCTTTTGAGTGACTTGTGGCGGCATAGATGCATCTCGTTTTGCCCTTACTTTGCGTCTGAATAAAGTTGCAGGCCAAGTCTCTTAAATCCGCCACGTCAGATCCCACAAGCAGCATGTTTTGACCCTTACCAATCGGTGCCAAGACATCCACCATGGTGGTTCCTGTCAAGAGTGGAGAATTGATGAGAGCAATGTCGGCCACCTTTGGAATGGGAGCAAAAATTGAAGATAGGACTGACGACGACGATGCAGATTGTCCAAAGCCATTGACAATGCGTTCGTCGCCAACGTTGACTTTAGCCATGGCGTTCATAACCTCCACTGTACCCTCTGACACAGAATCACCGGATTGTTCTTCACTAAACACAAAGGCCATGGGTGGTCGTTGAGCAACCACAACTCCCAAAGATCCATTGGGGAGTTTCGCCAGTCGTCCAATCAAATCATCACCAGTATCCTTTTGCTTTTTGCCAGCCGTCATGGGTTGTATCATAGGTTCCGGTGGTGATGCGGGCGATACATTGAAATCTTCCTCTTCGAGTTTGACAGCCGCAACACCACCTGGGAAGTAAGACACGATGGGGCCCCTGGCAATGGTTGTGCAACCTACATCTTGCTTTGCAAAGGCTGAAAGATCCACTTCTTCATCGACTTCTTCCGGAGCAATCGAGGCAGACAGACCAGTAGTAGTGTGAATGGTACGTCGTGTCAAAGCAGGAGAAGTTGTCGTCCATGCTTGAGTGTGAATCCACTGCACAGAGACGAGGGTCGAAAACAAGGGCGAGAATCTCATGGCTGTTGTTGACTTGAAACGTTGAGTTCGAGTTGTTGTTGTTGTTGTTGTAAGACGATGTCGAAGTAAACCACCAAGGACTGATTGACGCATGCACAAACTGACAAGAGGGAGCTATCTTTGACCTTCTCAGAGTGAAATGGAGACGAACAGAGGAGGTGCAATATTATGGTACATGTACAACCGCACGAAAGAAAGAACAAACTGTGGATGAATGGTCGTCCGCTCCATGCGCAAAGCAGGCGGCGAAGAAACGTCAGTCAACGTGAAACATCTGCGAGCAGTGATTGGTCCAGATTTGGGTGTTTGATGTTGTAGCCCACGCGAGCGGCAACATTAAAATCGTCTGTCCGTTTTCCGCAAGTATGGATACCAACTCCAGACAGACACGACAAGGCTGATGCCATCACATCACCATGTCAATGATACAGTACATAGCAAGCATCTACAATATAATATAG
>JAVCKV010574837.1:0-32128 GCA_032274145.1 Herpochondria borealis | reverse complement strand
CAGTCAGCAGAGGAATTAACCCCGAGTGTAGTGGCTGAAAATTGGAAAAAACTAGCAGAAGCCGCCTAGGCCAAATTAAAGACGCTTACGTTTTTATGTTAGCTTATAAAGATATCAATGGATAGTAACGAGAAACCAGAGCCAGAAATTTTCTTTGCTGCGACGATGCTTCAGGTTGTAGCAGCACTATTTATCTTGTTAACTATGATTGCTGTTAGCGGGTTGTTTTTTGTCCCGATGTGACTAGTAGTAACGGAGATGTCCGGTTCTTTATTGATGAAGAACCGGTATTTGATCTATGGAGTTTGTGTGATGAGGGTGATCATCTGTTTCATCATTTCAAATATCATGATGATAATGGCTGCGATTATGAAAGCTTATCACATGGAGGCATATCACACAAAAAGCTCCAAATCACGGTTCTAGGAGTCAGCTGATCTACTGTTCCTCTCGATAGCAATAGAGTTAATTACGGGCAGTATCTTAGGGTTATTATTTATCTACTTTCAGGAAATGCTTTCTTAATATAATTTTCAGCTAGAAGGGACCATTCTCGTCCTTCTTTTTTTGGCTATAACTGGATTAGTGATCTATATCGCTAGGAAATTCCTTCTGACGAAGGGGGGGTGAACCATTATAGAAGGTTTGGTTTAAAAAACTGACGAGTGTTAATTTCTTCGCAATCGGCAGTTTATAAAGTTTTAAACAATTTGATGAAGTGAAGGCTTATTTCGGCATAGACTCAGACTTTGGTATAGGGAGAGGTATAGGCTTTAATTTCAATTCGATCCTTTTGCCTTTCTTTTTTGATAGCTAGTATCCATCATCTCGAGAAAGTCGCGGAATTCAATTGGCACGCTGGCTTTATCTATATCCGTGTTGTATGAATCATTTTAGAGAAGCGTTCCTTTTAGATCTGTCACTTCTACCTGAGCTGTATTATTTTTTACTTTGAAAGAATAGCGGTTACCTGTGATTGGATCTGTCCTCATAGTTGAGCTACTACTTGATATATTCTTGCCGTCAAAATGGAAATGAAGTCTATTGGATGATACATTAGGTATATGTAAAAGATGCTGGAACGCTTTACCCAAATCCATCATTTCTAGAATTTCATCTAGTTTTTCGATGTTTCCAAAGTTTAGATTTTTCTTGTCGCCCTTGAGTTCATTGAAACCATTGATGTTGCGGGTTTTAGGGAAAGCAGGCCCTATATTGATATCGAGATTTTTGACGCGGTTACGAAGTTCTTTAGGAACTTTCATTTTATCTTCGTCATTGTTATAAGGCCCGCGATACTGAAGTTTACCTTTCTTATCTAGAAGTTCTATGACTTTGCCTGCTTTAGATGCTTCAAGCGTGACACTACCTTGCTTGTCAATCATCTTGAAGCGACTGTTGAATCGGCCTCTGATTTTAAGACCTTTATTTATTTCAGGATTGAGGCCTTCAGGAAGAAGGTTTAGATTGAAACCCTCCAACTTATCTAACCCTTGTTGTAGCTCCTGTAGGTCTAGGCCTTTTAGTTTTCCTCTTAAGAGCTTCATGAGCTTTTCACGTTCTTTTTTAGGGAATTTTTCTAGAAATTCTTTGGGCAGAGCAGGTTCGGCCATTTCCACTAGTGGTTGGTGATTTCTCTTAGGTTTCTGTCCTGCATCTGCTATTCCAGAGCCTTGTGCAGGTCTGGTTCCCAGGGTTAGGTTAGTAGAAAATGCTTTGCCATTAGAGATGTAGTTTAGCTTTACCGTGTCACCGGGTTTCTTGTCAGCAATCGAGGCTCGGAGTTCATCCTGTGAAGCGATGTCCTTGCCTGCTAGGCGTGTGATGATATCTCGTTTATTTAGACCTGCCATAGCAGCTGGGCTATTTGCTACAACGATTTCTAGCTCAATACCAATCCCCTCGGCTAGATTAAGATGAGCGGTAAGTGTGTCTGAAATAGGTTCACCGAAGACTCCTAGATAAGATATCTTCTTAGCATTAGCTTTCGGTTCTAGCTCGGATGGAGCAATTTTCTCCACAGGGTGAACCGGAGGAGAAGGTCTCTCAATAGCATATAATATACTAGAAAGTGTGAGTACTGAGAGTGTGGAATACTTTACTAATGATCGAATATAATTTTCAGTTTTCATGGTTATGAAGTTGATTGGTTAATGTTAACAATTAGTTTATGTGTAGCGTCGTTACTCTGTTTTGTTGTCTAAAATTGTTCTAGTTTTTATGAAATATTAGTGAACGGGAACAGGAACTAAGATGTGTTCTACGCAGGGCTTCTTAGTGATTATTGTCTTACCATCTTTATCTTTCGTGACGACTTGCTCGGTGTATTCTATTCGGAGCACTTTGAATGGAGCTTCGTCTTTACCGGCGTAAGTAATGCCCTCATTACTAGCATGAGTGATATTTCGGCTAAGTTCAGGCCTAGCGTTAGTGACGTCTCTGTTCTGAACCGGGATGGTTGATGTTGATGCAATAGGGGGCGTGTTTACGTTCGTGTTATTGGAGGCCAATGAAGCTTCCGGAGGATTTCCAGTCATGAATACAGCCGTTAAGCCGGTCATGAGTGCGACCGCTGCCGCAGCTCCCCACATGTTTAGATTTACCTTTTCCTTCTCCGGGGGTAAGGCTGGGGGAGTTTGATTTACTTGATTAAATGGAACGATCTTTTCTTCCACTGTTTCCTCTGGTTGGTGATCTTCCCAAGACATCATTGCTTGTTCCATGCGGCTGATCATGTCATCAGGCATTTGAATAGGACTGAGATTAGCTAAATGAGCTTCGATCTCTCTGAGTTCTTTATCGAGTGTGTCGTTCATAACGTGTTTTGTTTAAAATGTTAAGTAGTTTGAAATTTGTGTATTGTTATTCTTAGATGTCTCCCTTTCGCTTAGCGGAAGAAAGGTGAGTCTTGAGGGCTTCAAGTCCATAGCGGTACCGAGAAGCTGCTGTGTTTTGTGAAATGTCTAATTTTTTTCCGATCTCAGCAAACGTGAGCTCACCCCATATTTTGAGTGTGATCACGGAGGCAAATTTTTCTGGTAAACTTTTCAATCCTTGTTCGAGATAAATGCGGGATTCGTCATCCGCACTATTACTATCGAACCAGGGATCTGCAAATCCACCGTTCTGAATCATTTTGTCTTTTTCTGATTTTTCTTCGCGCTTACCACGTCTGTCCTCTTTCCTTCCGAGGTCTATGGCGCAACGTCTTATGCTGGTGTAGAGGTAGGGGAGCCATGCTGCCTGTCCGCCATCAAATGTGCCATCTGCTTCTTTTTTGGCTAACTTAACGAGGGCTTCTTGGAGCACATCTTCTGCATCTGCGATAGATCTAGTCTGCTGGCGTGCAAACAGTAACATTTTAGAGCCGTGCTCGTGGAGCCATGCACTCCAGCTGACTCGCTCGCTTTTGACGTTAGAATCAGAGGGGCGCACATTCATTTTTGTTCTATTCTGATTTTCATCAGGAGAACTAACTGAAGCTGTGTTGCTTGCCATAGGTGGTGGATCTTCATTCATTAAGCGATTTTAGGTCTAAGTTTTGTTTAAATTTGTTTTGAAAATTAGGTGTAAATTGCGTTTGTCTACAAAAGGCCGTGATTGTAGGTGATTTGCAAGTTAGAATAACGAGTTTCTCCATCCAAGTTAGTCTGCCAATACTTTCCAGTTTCCACGTGCATACAAGTAAGCCAGCCTCCGCGACCTGGATCAGTATCAATACAAATAGCGTGTCCTAGGTCAGCTGGAACATGAGACTTCTGCGCTGTGTGGCCACAGATCATGATCTTACCAGACTGATGAGGTAGAGGGGTGCCAAATTTCTTGTGAATGAGTGTGAAAGGGAGTTGCTCTGAGATCGGCACGTCTGCTTCTAAATTAGCATGGACGAAAATATGGTTCTCTGTTTCGGCGTATGGTTTGCACTTTCTGAGAAATTCCCAATGGCTCTCTGGGACAGCATCGATTCCGCCTTCGCCATAAGACTCGAGTGTTTCCTTACCACCCCAATGCGCCATCCAGTCTGCTATTTCTGAACCTCCAAACCGCGCAAGGAAGAACTTCTCTTCGTGATTTCCCGAGAGAAATGTGATGTCGAACTTGTCTTCTAGACCGATGAGGAACTCGATCACCCCCTTGGAATCTGGTCCGCGATCCACATAATCACCGACGAAAATAATCCGATCTTCAGGCTGCGGATCTATTGTTTCCCATAGCAATTTCAAAGGATCCAAGCATCCATGAATATCTCCAATGGCTAAAGTTCGTCTCTTAGTAGTCATGAAAATGAGGCTAAGGCATGGTGTTTATTTTTTCAAGAGAGGATACTCTGCAAAATACAGAAAAAGAAAAAAGCAGCCTAGTTTTTCAACTAGACTGCTTTTCTGAAAAATGGAGGCGGAGGTGGAATTCGCCACCACACGCTTGTAAGCCTTGTATTTAAAGGAATCTTATTTCTATCAAAAACAGTTTGTGTTTCATTAATGTGTCACAAACTTAGTCTGTTCTGTGATCTAGTCAATTTAGAAGTGAAGGTTTTTCTGCAAGGTAAACAGGAATTAGATTTCATAGATGCAATCCTTTCCCAAATTGACGAAGTTGAGGCTAAGGTTAACTTGATATTAAAAAATTGAGCTGTTATAAAGTTATTGGACTAATAATTGAAATACTCTAATTCTACCTTAAACCAATTATGCCAGCTACTGTATTTAGAACATTCCTTGACAAGAAACTTAAGCTCTCTGTTCACACACTATACCATTATACAGATCAAGATGGTTTTATGGGCTTACTGTCGCATCAAAAACTATGGGCATCTGACGGAAAATTTCTTAACGACTCCAAAGAGCTGAAGATCGCATACGAGCTTCTAGTTAAATCTATTGAAAATAGAAGAGATAATTTTCGTGAAAAACATTCTGAAGTCTTAGGCTTACAATATATAGAAAAAATTTATGATCATCTTCTTGCTGACATAGATGATTACCTCAAATTGAATAAGACTTATATCTGTTGTTTTTCCACCAAATATGACGATCTAAACCAATGGAGATCCTACACAGGTAATAAGAATGGCTATATGATAGGGTTCAATTGTCAGACTTTGATTAATGAGGTAGCTCAATCAACTGAAATAGAACTCGTTGAATGTTTATACGATAGAAGCAAACAGGTTAAAAAAATTGACAGCTTCCTAGCTAACTACGAAGGGCTACTTGATGGTGTATTCCCAGCTTTTAAGAAAGGAGAACTGAATGAAGATTTTGCTGAGCATATTATCAAAAGGTTAGTAAAAGAATTTTGCACCACGATTAGTCCGTCATTCAAACATCCTGCATTTCATGAAGAGTCAGAATGGAGGCTAGTTGTTACAAATCCAGCATCTGAAGTTGAGTTTCGATCTAGAGAGTCATCAATCACTCCATATGTTAAAATTCCTTTTCAATACTCTTATGAAAGAGAAAGTATGGATATAAATAAAGACGGATTAATAATTGATATAATCTTGAGAGAAAATCTAATTACTAGTGTTATGATTCGTCCGCATATAGATCAAGATTTTGTGTTGGAAGGTGCTGAAAGATATTTAAAATCGCTAGGTCTGGAAGATACAGGTGTCTCCAAAACTAAAATTCCTTACAGAGCATATTGAGTTATATGAATAGTAATCAAGCTCAAGGACTAATTAAGCGCAAGGCAAATTAGGATGTAACGCCCCTCCTTTCATAACAAGGAGTTTATGCTCAGTAGCTCTTCTAATGATCCGATCTACTGATTTATCTTGTGCTTTCAGTCCGTTACCTCCAACAAGTTTACCGTTTGCCGCTAAGAGGCTGTATAATTTCTTTGCAAATGGTTCTCTGTGTAAGAGAGAAGCCCATGCGTAGATGAAGTCAGGGGATTTTGCTGTGATTTGAGGGGGCGAACATTTCATTACATCTAATAGATATGCTCTAAGGTCTTCAATTCTCTCTTTTGATTTTGACTTTACCTGTCTAATTAAACTCTGAGATCCAATAGTAGTCTTACGAGATCTTCCTCCTTTCAACCATCTAGAGCCATTTTTTAAAATTGATACTACCTCAAATCTTATTCTTGTTGGAGTCTTTGCATATATCCTTAGTCTTTCTTGCTTACTTATAAAAATGGTAAGTGATTTTTGATTTTCAATAATATGTTCATCATGCCCATGTTCTCTCTCCCTAACACTCCTTCCATAAGACATTACATATGGCTTAATACGCTCTAGCAAGGCAGGCGCATCATCTATCTTCAGATCCCAATAAGTCTCGACTTCCTTAAAGGTTATAGAATGTAATTTAGCACTTTCTGATAGCTGAAGTTCAAGCAACTGAAATACTCTTTCGATTTCTTCAGTAAGCCCCTTAATTGTTGATGATATATATGATTTTTCTGCAATACCATATTCTTTATCCCCTGTATCAAACGGGATTAAGTTATCGTTGTTATCAAGGCTTATCATCAACTCCTTCTCAGAAGGTTCTGCTATTGAATTACCTAATAACCTAGCTCTCAATTCTTCTCTTTTTAGATCATGAAGCATAGGCAAATGATTGATGGCTCTTGTTGGATTTAAATTAACATCGTAATGAATAGACATTTCATAAACTGAGTTTCCCCCTTGTTTGCTTAATTTCTGTCTTGGGAAGGTTAATTTACCATTGAGCAAAGGAGAGGAATATTTACGCCCCTCAATCTCAATTTCTTGTTGCCTTATAGCAGTATAGAATTTCTTCTTAACATTTAATGTTTTGCTATAGGTTGGTAATAGTTCCTTCCTTGCGTGCCTAGGTTGTCCACTTGTATATTCTTTAATTAATTCTGATTCATCTAAATCACATTCTATATTTCTTAATTTAATTTTTACATTAATTCTGTCTAATCTAGCATTGGATAGAGTAGGTTTATACTGTTCAATTAATTCTAAATCAGTTAATTTTTCTGCTTTTGCCTTATTTTCGTATTCTCTTTCCTCCCTACTAGTTAGAATAGATTGTTTTGGGTTAGAAGGGGCATGTTGCAAACTCTGCAATTTCTTTTTTGAACGTCCATTAATTCTTTTTTTGTCATTGCTTCGACTTCTGACAGGCTGTCTTTTCTGTGCAGAAACTGCTCTCCTTTTTCTTGCCCTTACAGGTTTTGAGGCTTGCTTTAAGACACGGTTTTCCTTATTATTCATATACCAATTAAGTTAAACAGCCTTGTTCGCAATTCTCACCCTGCGGCAAGGCTGTATTGTTTTATTCTATTCTTCTTACATACAAAAATCTGATAGCGATTGCATTGTGTTGTCTTCTGGGTGTTCAGCTGATCGCCCCCATTCTTTTGGGTGTCTTCTTTCTAAAATCCAAGCGGCAGCCTTCCAATCACGTTTTAGGAAGGCGGACTTCTTAATCGTAGAGAGGAGCTTATACACGGCTTCACCTTCTGCTTCCCTCATAGCATTGCAAAACTCGCTTAACTCCTCGTTTTCGCCATTCTCGCCCTTCTTACGCCACCTATTTAAAGTATCATAGGAAACGCCTCCATAAGCGGCGGCTTGCTTGTATGGCATTCCTTGTCTGAGAGCTTTTAGAATCTTTTCAACACGCTCTTGGGTGAACAACGAAGGTCTTCCGCCTCTTCTGTTTTCTGAAGTATTATAGCTCAAATCAAGCCCCCTTTCGTGAGGGCGGACAAATGGCTTTCTAGGTAATTGTGAAAACTTTTTAAATCGCTTTGTATCATGTAATTACGATACAACAAATGACATAAATAGACAATAATATTTAATGAATATTTATTGCAAAGTTTTGCAATAAAATGACCTGAATGAAATTACTCTGGAGTGACATGCCAATACTCATTTTTGTATTGGAGAAAGAAAACTTTATTCTCTAAGGAGTATCCACCAAATCCGTTTTTACCTCTATACCTCACCTGCATAGAATAGATTCCATTTTTCACTTCCACGGGTTCAGAGTAACCCATAATCTCAATGGAACTTGGATCTTTTGCATTTTCTTTAATGAATCTCACTACAGGATAATGACTAGCTCTAGGCTTTCTGGTGGAGGTAGAGTTCTTACTATTAGAAGTAGAGTTTTTATTGCTAGTCTTATTTTTATTCTTACTAGGGAAATCTAGTATAAGACTAAATATAGAAACAGTAATGACACCCGCACAGATTAAAACCTGATTCCTAGTAAGCTCTTTAAACTGAAATTTATTTAACTTCTCAAATAATGTCAGCTCACTTTTACTGTCCTTACCTGTTTTGAGTTTAGCTGGTTTTTCCTTGATAATAGGCGGTGCGACATTTGCGACAATTTGAGCTTTGCAATGCACACAAGATACACCCTTATCACGATAGGCAACTGGGGCTTGAAAACGTTGCTTGCACTCAGGGCAGTGGACTTCGATCATATTTTTCATAGTATGTTAATTCATTCGTTCACAACCACCTTCAAGATCATGATTGAAGGTGGCCAGAGGAACGTTAGAAAGTCATACGAGGATGACCGCTAAAACCTTCAATGACATAAATGCCACATTATAGCAGTAGCCGCCCCCTGACCATTTATGATCAGAAGGCAACGTGAATAACGGCAACGTTACATGCCGCCTCGTTTGAGATTTCTAAGTCCCACACTCAATTATTATCGAGTGCAGGGAAAATATGGCATGAGTGAACCTACCAAGTCAACACGCGAAACTCAGTTCCAGTATCATTTGTTTCATTTTCTTATTGAAATTTAAAATAGCCCTGTTTGATCTACATTAGATATGCTAACAGTGCATACATATGGAAGGTTTATCAATTATCGTCAAAAAAGCAGTTGCACATGAAGTAATTAGAGCTTCAGATTTCTCAAAAGGAGTCGTCCCAGAATACAGTGATCAACTGATTCCTATGAATGAACCTAGATTAAAGAGGTTATTAGAAATGAGGTTGGCAACAGTTCTCGGTTCTGGAAGTCACAGTATAGAAATGGATGTTAATGATAACAGTAAACAATCTTGTTTTCAGCAGATGGCATCCCTTAGCAGTGCATCTGATGATGATTATATAGCGGTTACTAAAGCATCAGCTGATAAGCTAACAAAATCTCAAATTTCAGGTAGTGTAAAGGCGGGAGTTGCGTTCTTCATTTCTGGTTTTGCCTTTAAAACAGATTCAAATAAAGAATACTTTTTTACCTGTGTAATTAAAGCAGATGCGGATCAAGCTTTAGTTAAGGAAAAAGATAAGGATGGGAAAATCAGCTTTAAGTTTATTGCCAATATGCTTCTTAGTGCCCATCAAAGGCTTTTAAAGGTCGGTTTTTTTATGCAGAACGAAAGCTGTGAATTGGGAGAAGATAAACTTTATCCAGTTGATTCATATAGAGTCCTTGTCTTTGATCATCTGATCTCAGAGAATAATCCTTCTAAGGGTGCAATTTATTTTTATGATCATTTTTTAGGCTGTAAACCAGTTCAATCTGCAAAATATTTAACAAGAGACTTCTTTGATAAGACCGTGGAAACTATTGGGGCTATGAATCTTACTGATGCCGAAAAAGTTGACCAAAGAAATAACTTAAATGCATATATGCGTTCCAACAAGGGAACAGTATCTACTTTAGATTTTGCAAGTTCTTGGTTGCCGAAAACAGAGCGGGAACCATATATGAAAAATATGTCTGATAAAGGAGTTAATGAGAATGCAATACAGAAAGACAACTCACTTATTAAGAATAAAATGAGAAAACGAACCCTGAAATTTCATAATAATATTAAGATAGTAGCCGATGTTGAAGATTTAAATAATTTTGTAAAGCTGGGAGCTATTGAGGAAGGTTGGACAAATGTAAAAATCAAGGGTGAATTAAAATCTCAATCATGAATGAAGAGGATTTCAAGGATGCTTTTAAGCAACGTATTCCATTGTTAAATGCAATGGGAGAATATGTTAAAGATGTAGTTCTAAAGGGTATAAATGAGTCTGCTTCTATTGGTGTTTCGCAGGATTTTTTAAAAATGAATCCTGAATATCGTGTAAAAGATGTAGACAATTTTATAAGTAAGATTTTTAGAAAAGGCAAAAATTATAAAGATCCGCTTAACGATATTACGGATCAAGTCGGGATTAGATTTGTGGTCTTGTATTATGAAGATATTGAGGTTATTGGTGAAATTGTAGAGTCACACCCAAATTTGAAATACTCTTTAGATAGAGATATAGAAGAAGAGAAAAAAGCTGATCCCCATCACTTTTCATATCAATCTAAACACTATGTTGTTTATCCTAAAGATGAAATACATACTAAAGAGGGAATACTTACAAAGGATATAAAGTGTGAGATCCAGATTAGAACTCTATTGCAACATGCATATGCAGAATTAGCTCACGATACTACTTACAAACCATCTCAAGAAGCATCTCCAATAGTCAAAAGATCTGTCGCTAAAACTTCTGCTCTAATAGAAACTACCGATAGCATTTTTATGGAGGTTAGAAACACTCTAGAAGAGCAAAAAAAACCTGTAATTAGAATAATGAGAATCTGTAAGGATTCTTATGAAAAATATATCGATGAACCTATAATATTTGAGAGCAAGTTGAGAGAACAGATAATATTGCCATACCTTGACATGTTGAAAGATCTGGAATCTTCCTCACTAGATGCCTTTATTGAAAGTAATCGAGTCATCATCATCACAAAAATAAAAGAAAATAGAATGTTTTCGATTTTGTTTAAATGCGCCGAAGTTTTAATACTTTACTATTTAGTTAGAACAAAGCGTTTCGAGGTTAGAGAGCATTGGGAGCATGATATTGCTTTATTAGACCTCATATATGCAGACCTAGGAATAAACCCAAATTAGGTCAATAGCTGTGGAGAATTTCTGTTTAGTGCAGTTGCTTTGTGTCTGAGGTAATGAGTAGAAAATATACTTATCGGAAATTCAAACTCATTTCTAGGTAGGCTTATTGATTAGCTCTGCGAGTTTAATTGTATTCTCTTTCTCACAGGCTTAGCTTTAAATGGGTTACTGAGTAAGGATTCATCAAAGCCTTCAAACTCAATCAAATCAACTTTCTCTTTTAGCTCTCCTAGAAGGTCAAGGCTTCCTCCATATTTATATCCAGAGTTCACCTTCATGTCTCTATCCCAACCGCAAAGGCGATAGCGTATTTCACCCTCTACTTTTTTACTCCGTAAAAGATCAGTCACTTTATGTCTAAATGAATGTAAGCCCTTGTCGCCTGATTCTAGGTTGGAGCAATCCAGATATTCTTTTTTTAAACGTCCAAACCATTTACTGACCGATGCACCATAATTTTTTATTTGGTTAGGGGATAACTCAGGAAACAATCTTTCGCATTCTTGCTCGGTTTGGTGTCTGACAAAATCTTTAAATCCTAATGCTAAGATCGTTTTATGAAGGGGGATGACTCGTTTACTTACTTTCGTCTTTAGGCTTTTAACGATTTCACCCTTATCGTTTTCTTCCCTTATGTCTAAGTATGTAATGCCATCATGTTCTTTTACGTCTTCAACTAGTAGTTGAGCCGCCTCATTAATCCTCATGCCGTGAAAAATAGCTAATAAAACACTCCAGTATTTTCCTTCTTTTCGTTCCTTACCAGAGCTAGTCTTGAATCTAGCGTTTAGAAATTTCGGTGAACCAAAGACCTCATTCATATCATCGCCAGTTTGAGTGACTGTGATGGAATCTCTTGTTTTAGGTAACTGCTTAGAGAGAATTTTGTTATTTAAGGGGTTCTTCGATAGCCATTCATGATCTACAGCATATCCAAAAATTGAAGAAATACCGTTGTAGTAATTATTTTGTGTTATAGCTGAAATAATCTTTGCCCCTTTAGCCGCTCTTTTAACAGCTTCATTCAAAGATATTTTAGGTGAGCGATTTAGCGGGATACTACTAATGAACTGGATTAAGTCTTTGCCTTTTTCAAAGTCCATTTCTTCAATCATCATAGTATTACCTGCAAAAGCAGATAATAACCTTGTATCAGCTTGGCATTTCTTAAGTGTAGCTGGTTTTGCTCCTGATTTCTCTTTATCTTCTAAATATGATGAACATAGATTAGCGATGCTCCTCCCACTGTTTGTATTCTTTGCTTGCTCATATCGATCAATTGACGACTGAGAAAAAGACTGGCTTAAAGGTTTTGCCTCCTTGTTTTCTAAATAGGCAAGACTACGATTCATTACCTCAAGGCGAGCGTCTTGAATCTTTGAAATTAAGAAACTCCAATCTTTAGGAGATACCGAGTTTCGGTGGCTACCATGTCGTCCTAGAGCATTCTCTAAAGCGTTTTCTATATTTGGACTACTTAAACCTTCCTTACGCTCCCTAGTGGCTCCTATAAGCGTCTCTATTAGGTTATTATTTACTAGTTCTCGCTGTTGATCATCTAAATTTCCGTATTCTTCGCGTTCTTGTATAGCCTCTGACTCTAATTGCTTAAATTCTTCAATATAGATACTATGGCAATCTTTACGAGATAGTATTCTGGCTTGCTGAGGTGAGAAACTAGGGTTTGCAAAGTTTGCAATAGTCGATTTTTTAGAACAGATTTCAGCAAATTCATTTTCTAATTGAGCTGATATATTAGCTCCTAGGCGTTTAGCCTCAGATCTATCAGACGTTTTCAAAGATTTCCTATAATCTTGCTGTTGAAAGTATGGAGAATTGGGGATCTCCTTTACTTCTTTCGGGATACGTTTACGGAAATAGTATTTTCCTCCTCTTAGGGTTACTCCTTGTGGCATGTCATCGGATGGTTGTGTCTCACTTTTGTGTCCCATTCCTGATTTATAAGCTCTTTGTTAAAAGGTAACAAGTTTAGTTTTAGCCCCCATAATCCTTAGAACGCCTAGAGGCGTATAAAATAAAAAGCAGCCTAATTTTTCAACTAGACTGCTTTTCTGAAAGATGGAGGCGGAGGTGGAATTCGAATCCACGAATGTCAGTTTTGCAAACTGATGCCTTAGGCCACTTGGCTACTCCGCCTTTGGAGTGCTCAGTTGTTAACCTCAGATTAGGTTACTGTCAATCTCTCTGTGAAATTTATTTTAATTCTTGCTGATCATGCCGTGAGGGCTAAATTAAGAGCATGAAAACATTCATTGTTTTATTAGCATGTATGACAGGACTTTTTGCTGCTGAGGCTCCTAAGGTCAAAACTCTAGAGATAGGGGCTGCGGCTCCTGACTTCACTCTCATAGGGGTGGATGATAAGAAGCACTCGCTGGCTGACTACAAGGATGCAAAATATCTAGTGATGGTCTTCACATGTAATCACTGTCCGGAAGCACGTGCGGCATGGGGGCGGATCGATACTTTTACGAAAGCTTATGCTGATAAGGGTGTGCAGGTGGTCGCTGTTTCTACTAACTCGCCGAAGGCTCTAATGCCCTGGGAAAATGGCTATTCTGTCTATGGAGATAGTTTCCTTGAGATGAAGCAGGTGGCTGTTGAGCGTAAATTTCCATTTCCTTACCTTTACGACGGAGACAAGCAGGAAGTAGGGCTCGCTTATGGTGCGATGGCCACTCCTCATGTGTTCATCTTCGGGCCAGAGAGAAAACTTCTTTATGAAGGTCATTTCGATAACGGTCATAGAGATCCAGGACCAGCTAAGCAAAATACGGTTCGCGACAACATCGATGCTCTGCTCGCTGGTAAGCCTGTGATCAAGACGCAGACTAGCGTTTTCGGTTGTTCTACGAAATGGGCTTATAAAGAGGAGTGGGCGATTAAGAAACAAAAGGAATGGGATGCGCTTACAGTAACTGTAGATGCTCTTTCGGCAGAGTCTGCTAAGTCATTGATACAAAACAATACGCGTAGGGTGCGCGTGATCAATTTCTGGCTTACCGACGGTAAGCAATACCTCACAGATTTTCCCAAGTTAATCGATACATACAGACGTTATCAAAAGCGACCATTTGATATGGTCACGATTGGCATTGATCCTAAAGATGATATGGAGAACGTTAAGAAAATTTTAACCAAGCAGCATTTCCCCACATCTCCATCTTCTATGAAATCGTTAGAGAAAGAGGGGAGAAAAACGATTAACTATTATTTAAAAGGCGGTGATATAGAAGTGGTGAAAGCGGTGACAGATGTTATCACCAAGGAGGGGGAAATAGTATTTCCTTGCACGATCGTAATTGCTCCAGGCGGTGAGATTATCTACCGTAAGACTATTTCTGTTGATGATGTGGAGCTACGCCGAGCAATTGTAAAAGGACTAGAGAGTCTATAAAGAGTGCCCCATCTTGTCCTTCTTGGTCTTGAGGTATTGCTCGTTTTCAGGTTTTGATTGCTGGCGGATGGGGAGTTGTTCCACTATTTCTAATCCGTAGCCTTCAAGACCGACCATTTTCTTAGGGTTATTGGTGAGCAAACGCATCTTTCTCACTCCGAGATCGTGGAGGATCTGGGCACCTACTCCGTAGTCGCGGAGGTCAGCGGCGTAGCCTAGTTTTTCGTTTGCTTCCACTGTGTCTAAGCCTTCTTGTTGAAGCTTGTATGCTTTGATTTTTGCTGGGAGTCCGATGCCTCTTCCTTCTTGACGTAGGTAGAGTAGCACGCCTCCTTCTTTAGCTATTTGCTCCATTGCTTGATGAAGTTGTCCGCCACAATCACATCTTCGGGACATGAAGACATCTCCTGTTAGACACTCAGAGTGGACGCGGACGGTGATTGGCTTGTCGGCCGAAATTTCGCCGCTCACTAATGCTAGGTGGTGAGATTCATCGATGTCTATCTCGAAGAGATGACAATTAAACTCGCCAAAATCTGTTGGTAATTTGATGACCTCAGTGCAGTGCACGAGCTTCTCATGATTACGGCGATGGTTAATGATTTGAGCTATCGTGCAGGCTTTTAGTCCGTGCAGTTGCTGATATTCTCCGAGGTCTCCGACGGTGGCCATAGTGCCATTTTCGTGCATGATTTCACAGATGACTCCGGCTGGTTCTAGTCCTGCGAGCATGGCTAGATCTGTCGCGGCTTCGGTGTGTCCTGCTCTGCGGAGGACTCCTCCATCGGCCGACTGTAGTGGGAAAATATGTCCAGGCTTTACTAGGGCATCTGGTTTGGTGTCTGGGTCAGCTAGGAGATTTACCGTCATCGCACGGTCAGCTGCTGAGATGCCGGTAGTGATGCCTTTGGCCGCATCTACTGAGATGGTGAATGCCGTTTTGAGTGACTCGGTATTTCGGCGGCTCATCTGGGGGAGGTCTAGATTCTCTGCCTGCTCCGTGGTGATGGGGGCGCAGATTAGTCCTCGGCCATAGTTCGCCATGAACGCAATCATGTCTGGTGTCGTCTTGACTGCGGCACACACGAGGTCTGCCTCATTCTCGCGACTTGGATCATCAGCCACGATGACGATTTTTCCTGCGGCGATGTCGGCAATAATTTCTTCGACTGGACTAAAAATAATGTTGCTCATAGCGGATGGCTATACGTTGCGACGGGAATGGATAAAAATCAATGACAATAAGGATCATGCCGTAGTTGTCTAAGATCCGAGTTGCACTATTTTTTCTTAAACTCATCGATTAAAAGAACAGCGGCTTTCTTTTCGATGTGGAAACTACTGTAGCGAATAATACCTTCTGGATTGATGATGATGGTCCAGGGTGTTCCTCGAGTGGCGTAATTTTTCATGATGCCTGAACGCTGATTCTCCGCGCCGTCTTGTCCCATGGGGATGGTGAGGTTAAATTTCTTGAGCACTTTCTGACCGTTTTCAAAGGTGTTGGTTTGGTAGCCTTCGAATACAGTTTGCGCTGCGAGGAAGATCACGGAGTCATCATTTTTATAGTGATCAATAAGGCTTTTCATGGTGGGGAATCCATTGCTATGACACCCCGGGCACCATGACTGGAAGCAATAGAGATAAACGGTTTTGCCTTTGTAGTCGGCGAGGTTGATAGATTCCTTACCTTTAGGAAGATTTACCCATTGTTTGATGTGATCTAGTTCGGGTGCAGGTTTATCGATGAGGCCCTGCATTTTTGCTTTAGAAGGTTTAGGGCGTTGGCCAAGAGTGATTGTTTTTTCTAACTTATTCTTATCCCTTAGTATAGTGAGGGTTAACTTTTCACCAGAGCTTAGCTTACTGACTTGAGCTTTAAATTCAGCGAGAGTGTTCACTTTTACTCCAGCTACGTGAGTGATGATATCCTCATCTTCTAGTCCCGCTTTTCCGGCAGGTGAGCCTTTTAAAACTTTGTTAAAGACTACAGAATTTTCCTTAAGCTCCATGTGAACACCAAGGTATCCAGGTGCGGCATTGGCTATAGTTATACTTAAGAGAAGAAGTATGGTGGCGGAGAAATACTTAATTGAGTTGGTCATAGTCTTTGATTGATTCTACTTAGTTAGCGATCTCAGACAGTGCAATAGCCTAATGGTTATTCCTTGTGGAAACTTTATTAGATAGCTTATACTTTAAAAAACGATATGGCTACTCACTAGATTACGGCATGTTAAGCTAATCACACAATAGACTATAAACGATGAAATATAAATTACTTACATTCCTATTCGGTATCACCATGTTAACTAACTGCGCGGAAGATAAAGGAACTCTAGCTGATCCTGCTGATGTTCCGGCTGGACTCGAAACTTTGGCTTTGAATACAAAGCAGGCAAATCAAATTAACCAATGGTTCGCGGAGCGTGGAGGGATGGCAGACCCTTCTGAAGCAGCAGAATTTATAGAATCTGTATTAAGGAATGATCAGATGAAAGCCTACGATGAAATGATGGAATCAGCTATGAAAGGTAGTTCCGGCCGACCATAGCCGCTGTATTTTTTAAAATAATGTGGGATCTTACTAATCTTTAAAATGGATACTGAAGAACATCGTTGTCCGAACTGTGGGGACCTCATGGTTCCAACAGTTGCGGCATTAAAACGTGGTTTACTGAATGTGATTTTTTTTGGATTTGGGAGTTCTGTGTTGCAGGTCAAACCCAAGAAAGGTCGTTGGCTGACGTTCATGAACTCTAAACGAAGCGCACAAGCATCTTATTGCCCTTCTTGTGGATCATTACTAATGGCTCCTACTCTGGCTGAGCAACGGCGAGAACTGGGAATCGATTAGGTTGTGCTCTTTACTTGCCTCAGTGACTCTATTTCTATACTTAGAGGTATGTGTTTGATTGAAAAGAGATTTCCCAGAAGTTTGTGGATAGTTGTATTAGCTCTGATTTCTTGTCAGTCATTGGTTTTAAAAGCTGACGAGCCAATTGTTTTTTCTTCAAATGAGCTAGATAAAACGCAGACCCATTCGATCAGGTTCGATATAAATATCTATAAGGCTGATCGGCTGCCTCTTGGGCAAAATTATGTGACCACTCGACAAATCGAGCATTCTCATGCGGAGCTGGTGGGAGATTTTGAATTTACCTTTAATCTTAAATCAGGGGTGGCAGTTAAAGAAGATAAACTAACCGCTTCTCTGTCTTGTAAACTTGATGATCGAGAGGGGGCATTAGATGTAGCTGTGGATTTAGCTGTTCCTAAGTTAGATGGGTTAGTAGTGAAAGCTCAGCTATCATTCCAGTTCGGGCAAGAACTAGTTCAGGAGTTTAGTTGTCGGTCTGATGATGGAATAATCTATGTGATAGTCATGAAGCCTGAGAAGGTGAACTGGGTCATGGAGGAGGAAGCTATGAGGAAGGAAGAGCTAGAGAAGATAAAAGAGACGCTTGAACAGCTAGATTTGGGGCAGGAATTTTCAGATAATGCCATAGCTTTCGAATGCAAACTAGCACCAATAATAGGTAAGGTTAGTAAGGCTGAGAGGCTGGCTTACATAGAAAAGTGTAAAGTGAACAGGAAAGTAGAGTATGTATTAAGGGGACCTCGGTTGGCTTATTATTTTCCGGTTAGCTTTCCTAAGATTAAAATTATCAAGGATGATGAGGGGCTAGTTTATGATCTTAGCGCATGGTTCGGATGTGATGTTCAGAGTGGCAAACAATGGGTTCATTATTACTCAAAATCAAGAAAGCTTGTTGGTCACGTTGATGAGTTTGTTGATGTGAAGCTGCGAGCATTTGTTTTAAATGATAATCGCTATAGTAAATCTTTATTGAGAATATCGGCGGATTTGGTGGTGGTTGATTCGAAGGCTGCTGAGAGCGTTGTTAATTTACAGTTGTTAGAAAAACAGGGGAAGCTTAAGCGCTTGCAGAGCTGGTCGCAGTTTTCTAATAGTAGTAGTTCTCAGTCGGTAGAGATGAGTAATAGCCTTTGTCAGATAAGGATACAATGTGATCCTGTTTGGTCTGGGTTTGTTGGGGGGGAGGTGTTTTTTGACGATAAAGACATTGAAGGTGATGAGCAATTGTTGTTGAAAAGTTATTTTCCGGTAGGAAAAGATATAGTTGTGCGCTGTGGTTTTTCTTTTGGCGAAGAGCAGGATAAGAAATGTTTGTTGGTTTTGCGGGCAGATAAGCTAGATGCATTTAGTCGTTCTATGCAAATAATGCCTCAATCAGACCCTTTCCTTGGATACACTCAGTTAGAGCCGATTGATAATAATTTGATCAATGCTGATCCATTTAATGCTGATGATTTAATAGATTTTAAAAGGTATAAGGTTTCGAGGGGGGTTAACAATTTGCTTTCAGCATCTAGATTCGATGGATCAAGCTACCATTTAGTGACAACTCCTAATCACGCTTCTTTTGATCCAGGAGATGTTGTTTTTGATATAAAAGGGCTATTCTTAGAGAACGGTCTTCCTATGAAAAAGGATGATGTTGTTTTGTTTAATAAAAGTAAGGCGGAGCTTACTTACAGCATCAATGTGACTGTTGAATCGGCGTTCAATGAATTACTTCAAGATTTGAAATTGAGATTGATTCCTGAGGTTTATAAAACTACCATTCATTTCTATGAGGTGGATAACCGAGGGCAGAACGAGTCTGAATGGGACTTGGGTATGGTTATGCTCTCCTGTCCCAAGAGGATAGGTGTGGTTGGTATGCCTGGTGAAGTTACGATTGAACAAAGTGGGATGACTATTGCTTCGAAAAATAGATCAAGATGGGAAGAAGAAGGCGAATATAGTGTCATTGATTTGAAAATAAATTATCTTGGCGAAGTGCTGTCTAGAGAGCTTTCTGTAAAGAGGCAATTAGGCGTTCCTCAGGTAGCTGAGTTAAAGCGCGGAGCTAAACGTTCTTTAGTTGCCATGGTCGTCTTAGAAGAGATGAGATAAAATTATCTCTTATCGTTTGTATTCGCTGGAGTCAGTTCTTGGTTTTTGCTAACAATGTCCGTGTTGACTGCTTTAAAAAACATCATTTTATCAAATGCCTTGGTTACTAAACTGTCTGCCAAGTTAGTTCCTATGGTGCTGAAGGAGCTGAGGCAGGGGTTGAGGCGCGGGGTGTTTTTGATCCCGTTTATGACGATTCATGTGTTTGCTATCGCAGCTCTCTACTTGGAGTTTTACACTGAGTTAGAGCTAGGTTCTAATCCATATACAGGAGTTATGCAGATGGGTTTGTTTTTTGAAAATAGCCCTTTCTGGTGGGTGGCTGGCGGTGTCTGTATGCTGCTGATGCCAATGGGGGGAATAGTGCTGATGGGGCAGGAGATGGATGAGGGTAACTACGAGCTGCTACAGATGACTGAGCTGAGCCGATGGCAGGTTGTGTTGGGGAAGTTTTTATCGATCTGGACTATCTCGCTACTCACATTTTCTTCGCTGATTCCTTATCTTATCGTGCGTTACTTTGTGGGTGGTATGGAGGTGTGGCGGAATTTCGCGCTGGTGCTGACGGTTGTTTTTGTGGCAGCGATTGTAGCGGCTGGTGCTATCGGGGCTTCCTCGTTTAAGAATCCATTCGCACGGCTGGGCATCTTTTTATTGTTCTTGGCCTCTATGGCGGGATCGGGGTTAATCGTGCTGAAGTCATCAGCACTTCAGTCGGGAGGATGCGGGATATTTTATCACATGAATGTGATAGGGCTAACGGTTTGCTATGTGGTGCTAGGGCTGGTGATCGCAAGGTCCCGGATTAGGCTGGTAGTTCATCAGTATGAAGTTAAGCCGAGTTGGATGATGATCTGTCTATTAGTGTTCACTCCTATAGTGGTAGGGATGAGCACGCTGATGACGGGGGGCTGGATGGGCTTTGTGGGCTGTATCGCCATGACGATAGTAGCTAGATATGCAGACATTTCACCTAAAGCACCCAAGTGGGTGAAGATGCCCGAGCTAAATATCCCTGTGGAGAATAAATCTCAGGATCTATCTCAATAATAGAGGTAAGTTTTTTATGTGAGTTAGAGGCTTTCTTGGGTTAGAGTCTAGGGTCTAAGTCGAATGCTGGATTAAGCTTGTTTTCGCTGTCGAGGAGGCAATCTAGAGGATAGTCGCTTGGTTTATGATATGAAATTGCCGCCTGTAGTCCTTTGTTCTCGAGTATTAGTAGCGTCGCTTTTCCTGTCTTGTAGTTAATGGCGAAATCTTCCGTCAATCGAGCGCATGTATGCGGTGAAATGGTTGAACTGTTGATGGCTATCACATTGTTTCATGATTCCAAATTCTAAAACTGGAGTGTTATCACCCTCAGTGATCTTAGATGAGTATATCTGTAATTCCCCTTCTAACAGCTAGACCCTTTTTGACCCTAGTGTGATTTGCGATTAATCATCGACATTCTCGCGCATTATTTGATATATGGTTTCTGATAAAAGTTGTATCCTGAAGAAACAACAAATTCTAATCAGTAATCTAAGAACCACTAAGCTAACTAAATCAATGAAAATCAACCTAAAGATCCGTTTATTCACACACCTATTTGCAGTCATCGCTGCTTGGTGTTTTAGTGTTACCCTAGCAGCAGCAGTTCCGCCTGATCTAACGGCTGACCCGCCTCCTGCAGATCATACTCACGACTGGAATCTAGGGGCAATTGGTGCACGCGGGTGGATACATTGGGGTCCTAATAATTACGCTGCTCGTCAAATTTATGTAACTGAAGTTTTTGCGGGCTCTCCTGCAGCTTTGGGTGGAATTGAGGTCGGTGATGTAATTCTGGGAGTGAATGATGTTCTTTTTAAGGATAATCCTAGAATAGAAATAGGGAAAGCTTTGACTATTGCTGAAAGCTCAGTAGGAGGGGCTATCTCTCTTATGCGCTGGAGGGATGGAGCACAGAACGATGTATCCTTAACAATACCTAAATTAGGAAATTACAGCCCGACAGCACCATTTGATTGCCCCAAGTCCACCAAAATCTTTGATGAGGCAGTTATCAAGTTGGTTGAAAAATTGTCGCATGATAATTACCGTCCAAGAAGACTTGGTATTAAACCAGAGATAGATTTCAATAAAAGTATCGATGCACTTGCACTATTGGCGACTGGGGATCCGGCTCATCATCATCTAGTCCGTGCGCGTATAGAAGCTATTGGGGGGGGGGATAATTGGTTTAAAGCTTACGATTTGATTTTGATGGCGGAGTATGCCTTAGCAACTGGAAATACAGATTTTTTTGACAAGATGAAAGCCCTTGCTATTGAGGTGGCGAATAGCCGCACTGATGACAATACTTGGGGTCACCATGGTCGCCTATCTGATGGAACCAATGGCCCATACGGTTCTCTTTCTATTGTATCTCTTCCGATGACTATTGGTCTCAGACTATCTCAGATGGCAGGGGTTGATGATCCAGAGGTTGCTGCTGCCATCACTGGGAGTGCTAACGTTTTGCGCTTCTACAGTGGTAAAGGAACTGTCCCATATGGTCACTGGGCTCCAAATGACAATCTTAACGATGATGGTGGAAAAAGTGCTCTGGCATGTGTACTTTTTGATATTCTAGGTGAGTCAACTCCTGCCACTTTCTTCTCAAAATCTGCTATTGCCTCCCATACTTCGGAGAGAGATCTCGGTCACAATGGTAATTACTTTAGTATGTTATGGGCGATGCCAGCTGTTAGCCGATCTGGGCCTCATGCTTCAGGAGAATGGATGAAGGAATTTGGAAGTTGGTATTTTGACCTAGCTCGTCAATGGGATGGAACATTTATTAATACGGCGGGGCCCCGTAATAAAGGTTTTTCTAACCAAGGGAAAACCGATATGACGGGTGCCTATATACTGGCTTACTCGACTCATCTGAAAAACATCTACATGACTGGAAAGCGTGATGTCAGATTCACCGCTAGTATTGAAAAACTTGAGCCAGCTGATGCTCTTAATGTTGTTAGTGAAGGTAAGGACTGGAGATGGCTAGGTGCAGGTGATGATTTTATACATATACCAAGGTCAGAGGCTTACCGCGAATATACAGATGATAAACTGTATGCTAAGTTAGGAAGTTGGTCTCCAGCGTCCCGGACGCGAGCTGCAGATGCGCTTAATTATAGATATCCAAAGCCGCAGCCGCGATTAATCGATCTTCTTGACAGTACAAGTTCAAGTCTTCAGGAAAAGCTCGGAGCCTGTAAGGCACTTGGTATGACTGATAACCCCGACAATATTGATGAGATTGTAGGCAAACTTCACAGGACTTTGCTTGCAGACGACCTATGGCTACGTGTCAGTGCCGCACGGGCTTTAGGTTCTATAGGTGAACCTGCGCTTCGTGCTGTTCCTGATCTAGTTTCTATGTTAGGTGAATCAGCAGATTCAGTTGCAGATCCTATGCAGATGGAGCAGCGCCTCATAGCCTCTGCTCTTTTTGGTAATAAAGAAGGGCTCCTCAGAGGGGAGACTGTTTACTTGATAGAAGATGTGGATTCTTTAGTAGATGCCGTGGCAAAAGCTCTAGGTAACGAAGGTGGTCAAGCTAGAAATGATATGTCATTGCTTTTCTCAGCTTTGGCCTATGAGCAGATCCAGCCACTATTGCCGGCGATTAGGCAAGTTGTTATAAAGACTTCTAAAGCTTACCCGGGTCAGTCAGAGCTGGCTCGTCAAAGGGCGCTTAAGGTTCTTGCTGACTATGGAGTTGAGGAAGGACTACAGGCAGGAGTTGATTATATGTTGAATATGGAGACATATAAAGGTCAAGTTCGCTTTGAGTTTATTCTTAGTCAGTTAGAAAGATACGGAACACATGCGAACACAATTGTAGATCAACTAGAAGCTTACGAACTATATTTAATTGCGGGGCATCCAACTATCCCATTGACGACGAGTGTGGAGTGGGCTCGCTTACTCCGCGCTACTATTGATAGAATTAAAGCATCTACCGATACTCCCCACCTCGTAAGTATCACCAACCCTAAAGATCCGATTGTCGCACTTGATGCATCCACACTCAATGGACTCAATCCAGCCACTGATAAGCCATGGGCAATTGGCGACACTTACAGACTCGCTTTTGTAACTAGCGAAACTCGGAGTGTTACCTCTACTGACATCAATGTTTATAATGCATTTGTGCAAGATTTAGCTCAGAATTCTACGCTAGGACTTGGAGGCCTAACTTGGAAGGTTATTGGCTCTACTCCCACCGTAGATGCCAGAGATAACACTTCTTTAAATCCAGATACAGACGGTACTAATGAACCCATTTACTTCGTTGATGGAACTACATTATTAGCAGCTAACTCCTCAGACATTTGGGATGATGGCGTGACTACACCTCTTAATATGGATGAAAATGGAAAGACTGTAACGGATGTCATTAGCTATGTCTTCACAGGAAGTAGTAGTGACGGCACTAAAGTTAGAGGTGGTTTCGATCCAGATGCGCCTTTGATAGGCTTAGGGAGTATTAGAGATTCAGGAAATAGATGGGTGTATCTCGGCGCTCAACCTCCAAGCGGTAACAGAAGATTCTACGGCCTCTCTGATCCAATCACTATTACGGCGGAAGATTTTCCCAAAAGTGTACCAGGTCTTTGGCATGGGACTCTTCCAGGTGCTATGAATGTACTTGGCCCGAATCGAAAAATCAAGATCCTCACCCATGTAGCTAGCGAAACTGAAAACGCTATCGAAGAATTTACTACGGAAGTCTTTACAGGATACATCTATGATGCAGATGGCAAGATAAGCTTCCAAGAGAACATTGACTCGATGGCAAGGATTAAGATAAACGGAAAGTTAGTTATCGATGATGATCGCTATAGCACTCCAACTCGGACGCCAAATCTAGATCTAGATCCAGGCTGGAATAGGATAGAAATCCGTATATCTCGAGAAGAAGGAGGCTCTGGCTCTCCAAGGGCTGGACTTGGCATTGCATTCGACCCTAATGGAGGACGAAAGTGGATGCCTCTAATAGATCGAGGTGATGGAAGTTTACTACGCACAGAAGTGCCTGGTGAGGATGTAAACTTCAATAATCAGGATGTTGTACGATACAATGCTAAACCGCATGATACAGGTACGGCGACTATTGGAGAAGGTGGCTCAACACTGACTATTACCGGCAATCGTTGGGAGGCTATCGAATATCCTTATACGGTGACAAAGAATACCGTGATCGAGTTTAACTTCCAAAGTAATAGCGAAGGTGATATACATGCAATTGGCTTTGACAATGATCTGAGTCATAGTCATAGTAATGCCTTTAAGCTATATGGCACCCAAGATTGGGGAAGGAGTGATTATAATAACTACAGTGACTCAGCACCCGAGATAAAGCATTACAGGATTCCGGTAGGTGAACACTATACAGGAGTGTTCCAATACTTATTCTTCGTGATGGACGATGATGATAACGCAAGTGGTCAATCCATCTTTAGTAATATACGAGTTTACGAAGCGGAACCCAACAGAGCAACAATGGCAGGGCTATGGTATGGAACACAGCCTGGTAACCTGAATAGTAACGCTCCTAACCCTCAAACTGAGCTGCTTTTGGATATCTCTAGTAAAACCGAGGACAATATCGCTAAAAACACCACTGAGATTTATACGGGGCAAATCTATGATGCCGATGGTATTATCAGCTTTACAGAGCATATTGATGACAAGGCACGTATCTGGATCAATGGCGTTTTGGTTCTGACTGACGATAACTGGACTAAGCGCAAAAATACTATCGCATCGGAAATAAATCCTATTATGCGGCCAGGTTGGAATGACATTGAAATTCGTATTTCCAACGGTATTGGTGGCAGTGGTGCACAAGGAAATCCAGGTATAGGTTTCGATCCAGCAGGTGGCACTGATTGGCGGGTGCTGAAAGACTCCGGCAACGGTAGTCTACTACGATCCTTCGTTGCGATAACGGAAGTCCCCAATGTCGTCCAACAAGACAGTGGCGCTGCTGGGCTGGTATCTATTGAAGCGGAGGACTATGCTCGTGTATTTGACGGTTCAGGTAAAGAGTGGGTTGAAATCTCAGAGGCCGATGCTTCTGGAGGTAAAGCTATGGACTCTACTCCGGATACTGGTGCTAATCTTGACCCAGGAATTGTCAAGATGGAATATGATGTGAATTTTGTTAAAACAGGAATCCATTACGTCTGGATTCGGGGGCGTGCGAATCCTCGGACGGGGGGGCGCGGCAACGCTGATTCTGTGCATGCCGGTTTAGATGATGTCACTAGTTCTTCTGATAGGATCTCAGGATTTGGCACAAACTATACTTGGTCAAAGACAAGGATGGGTGGTGCGGATGCGACGATTAATGTCACTTCGATCGGGACTCGTGTTTTCAGTGTCTCGATGCGAGAAGATGGGTTCATTTGCGATAAGATCGTCCTAACAACCGATGCGAATCATATTCCTAGTGATGACGGTCCAGCTGACGGGGATCTCCAGCGTTTGGCAGCTCCAGCAGCTAAGGCTAAGGGGACTCCTGGACTCTACTATGGAATACTCTCAGGTGATATCAATACGACTGAGTCTAATCCTAAAACAAAGATTCTGGTCAATGTAGCCTCGGAGACAGAGAACAAAATTGCGAAGCAAACGACGGAAGTCTACACAGGTCAAATCTACGATGCTGACGGAGCGATTAGTTTCACTGAGCAGATGAATGGTAAGGTGCGGATCTGGATTAATGGGGATCTTGTGATCAATAATAATCTTTGGACCGTGAGGTCAAAGACAAAGAATCTCAAATTGGAGCCAGGCTGGAATGATATAGAAATTCGGATTTCCCGGGGTAGTAGGGTTAGCTCTGGTCCGAGAACAAAACCGGGTATCGGTTTCGATCCTGATGGAGGGACAAAATGGCGGACTTTAGTTGATCCAGGTAATGGTAGTCTACTACGTTTGGGCGCTCCATCAATTACCCCTGCAGGTCCTCGCTAGAAGATTTAGCCGCTTGAAGGGTGACCAGTAATTTACATCTGAGTAAGAATGTGGTCTATTTGATAGGATAAACATTCAGCTAACTTAAAAGAGTCTGTGCCAAGCGGTGCAGACTCTTTTTTCTAATAGTAGAGGTGCTTGTTCGTCTGTTTTCTTGTGATTCCAAGAGAGCTGCATCAGATCTTTTCAAAAAGAGATTACTCAAATTAGTGCTTATTTCTCTAATTTGGTTATGTTGGTTATCGTGTTTTAGCGCCGCCTAAATTCATTGAGCTTAATTGCTATGAACGCAAGCGAACCTTAGCCTGTATTACTACGTTTTATGGTGGGTGTATCAAGTGTTGGGTGCTGGGTGTGGTTGTCGTAACCTTATACATATATAAGCAATTATATCGATTCAAGGTTCTTTGGTGATAGGTGTGGAGGAGTTGTTATAATTGACTGTTTTCATTTGATTTTTGGTATACAAATTGTGGTGTGTGTGTATTATGAATCTATATTGAATAAACAATATCAATTGTTGATATTAAAAGATAACTAGCCATGAAAAACAAGAATCATTTAAGAGAAGTCAGCCCCTTATACCAGTCTGACACGGTGCACTCGAGCGCCGGAGCCCCAAAGCAGATGTTTAGCAGTAGTGTGAGCGGAACTAATCATGTTGGGAAGCTGATTTGGTCTCTGGTTTCGCAGGAGAGATCTGGAAAGAGTTTACTGACGATATTTATGATGTGTCTGTTTTTTATAGTAACATCTATTGGAGCAAGAGCTGCCGACGTCAACGTTCTAATCGTAGGATCATCAGGACATAATGATGCATTCCAGCTTGGTGGAGTCAAGGATAGGCTAAAGAACATTCTAGATGGAGCAGCCGCAATAGATGACGTAAACGTCGAGTATCAGGACACTGGATCAGATGGGCTGTTAGCCTGGTATTTCAAGACTGCTGATACGAATCCGAGGCCGGAGTTGGCGCGATGGGCCAACTTACGTGGCGAGAGCGGAAAGGATTGGGATTACGTCATTCTCTTGGGCGAGAAAATTGCAATGGAGACGGTTCCGGCTGCCTATTTTGAAGGTGTTGCACATGTTGCCACTGAAGTAAAGAAGGGTGGTGCAGAAGTCGTGCTACTCATGCCCTGGCCCCAATTTAAAACAAATGATTCAAAATCGACAGTTGATCACTACAAAGAGGTCGTTTATCGGGCTGGACGTAGTGGCGGCTATAAAGTTGTGCCAGCTGGTCTTGCCTGGGAGGCTACAGGGAGTCCTTCCGTGTGGAATAATCATCCAACAGCCGATGGAGCCTTCATAGCCGCGGCCAGTATCTATAGTCGGATATGGGGAGAGAGTGCCTCTAGTTCCAATTATGTGTATAATAACGCCGTGGCCGACACAGTTCACACCTCGGTGCAGGCTAACATTGGCATTGAGCAGTTCACAGGGCCATTTATAACCTCACGGGCACTGGCGCCTTTTAATAGGAAGAGTCGGAGGATACACCCTGGTATAACACGCTTTGGCCGAAGTACAGAGAAGCAGCTTAGAGATGCCATCGACTCTCTCGTAAGTTACAATAAATGCTACAAAAGCGGAGGCGATAACTTTGTTGCAGGAAGACTTGCGAGGAACGCGACGTATCATACCGATCCAACGCCAAGATGGTATTGGGACCCCTCTACACAATATGGAGGCGCGGTGGCCAAGGTCAACTCAATCTCCAATAGAATTCCATTTATAGGCTACTACTCCAACGTGCCTAATTACGTGCAATATAGAGATAACGCTTTCCCCATTCTTTTTGCCCAACTGCGCAAGAGAGTGCCGTTCATTCCAGTGTCCAGTGGGGGCCACCATAACATCTACACAGAGCAGGCGCTTGCATCATTTATTTACACCATGTGGACAGGCAGATGCCCTATATCGCTTGAACCGACCCTATCGAAAGAGGAGGACGACAGCCGGACCGAATTTGAAAACAAGCCGACCGCATTTGAAACATGGGATAACCGCCGAATCGGCTATGAAACAGCCTGGCGAATGATGCACGGAGTGACTCGTGTACCTGGACTCAGGGTGCAGCCTAGCTCCGCTCTCAGACACAAAGTCACACACGGCGAAGATGAAATAAATACGGTTACATTCCTTTATCCTCCCAAGGAAAATGTCACCGTGAACGTAAGCACGAACCTCGCAGGAGTCACTGTTTCACCTGCTTCCCTGGTGTTCACTCCCGAAAACTACGATCAACCGCAAACTGTCACCGTCTCTGCCACATCGGGACTCACTGACGGCGACCAATTTAAAGTTATCTATAACACCGTCTCTGATGACATGGTTTTTGCAGGTTTGTACGATGAATGGGCCTATGAAATAGGCCGCCTGTGGGTTGTGAACTTTGATTTGGGCGAACATGGAACCAGAGCCGGTGGTGGAGCACTTGTCCAGAAAATCATACCTGGAGATAGAGCGTTGCCAGTGTTCATCACAGCTGATACTGGCTATAGGTTTCTGAACTGGGATAAAGCGTTCAACAATATCACCGGGGATCTTACCGTTACAGCTCGCTATGAGCTTGTGGATGAGAGGGAGAACGAGTTTTATGGTCGTAACTTGATAGTAAACGGCGGTGCTGAGGAACCCTTAGAAGCACCCTGGACGCCCGGAACCAAAGGAGACGGCGCATGGAGACAACAAGTCGGTCTTGCCCAAACAGGCAACCACTTCTTTCGAGGAAGCGGTCTAGGTGACTTTGATATGTATCAAGACATTGACGTCACAGATTATGCAGCCGCAATCGCGACAGGTCAGCAGATGTTTGATTTTGAAGGATATCTCCTCGGGAGCCAGGACAATCGCTATTTTAATATCAAATGCTATGACCAGAATGGTACACAACTGTACACTCGAGGATCGCCTATAAGTGCCGGTGAAAAAGGTGTCTGGGAGCTCTGGGCCCATAGCTTCACAGCACCTCTGGGAACAACGCGCATCAGAATCACCCTAGAACTTGAACAGAGAGGATCGGGAACGTTCGGGGAGTTTGATTCTATGAAGCTGAAGGCAGTCGAATTGCCTCAGTTGGCTATACTCAATGGCGAAACCAAGTTTTACACTGGGAGGAGTGTCATCGACATGGGCCCAACTATTCAGGGAAGTGCGAAAGATCTGGAACTGACTATAGTAAACACTAGCTCTGAATTGGATGTGAATTTGGATGGCAACCCGCTGGTGAATCTGACCGGAGACAGTGCATTTACTGTTATTAGGCAACCTGCTAAAACCAAATTGGCTCCAGGAGAGACTACCACCTTTATGATCAGGTATACTGCGCATTTTGGAGCACATGAGCAACACACGGCCACACTGATTATCGGCAACACCTCCCTCGTACCTGTATTTGTTGTCAATTTGAAAGCTGAAAATCCGGGAGCCATCACTAATCTCGTGCTCAATCCAATTCATGACGGTGATATCTTTGAAAGCGACCCAGACGCGACCTACGGACGTGACTGGCAAATGGCGATCAAAGGTACGTTTAGTGGCAATACCACCAAGGGCTTGATGAAGTTTAATTTAAACAATGTCGTGGGCCGCCCCTATAGTTCGACCCTTCGACTCTACAAGGCGTCTGGTGACATTGCCCCCGTCCCCGTGTCCACACGCTTCGTTGAGAATGATGATTGGAGAGAAAATACTCTCAGCTGGAACAATGCACCCGAAGCTGGAGATACCCTAGCTACAGTGACAATGGAAGCACTTGGCTGGTATGAGGTAGACATTACGCCTACTGTTCAGAATGAATTCTCTGGTGACAAGTATCTCTCCCTGATGCTGGAAGATTCAGAGGGAACAAATAGAGGGTTAGCTATTCGATCCCTCCAAGCCGGTCAGGATGATTTTCGCCCTGAACTTGTGCTAAGCGTCCCTACTGCCAGGATTAATAATGGTGCGCCCACAGCCTATGCGGGTGAAGACCGAACTGTCCTTGCCGATAGTAGCGGAAGTGTCACCCTCATCGGTAGCGGTTCTGTCGATAGCGGCCGCACCATCACCAGCTACGTCTGGAGTGAAGGCGGTTCACAGATAGCCACGGGTTCAAATGCCGTAGTCACGCTGGGTCTTGGAGAACACACGATCACCTTGACTGTTACTGATAATACAGGAGCAACCGGTACCGACACGATTACGTTAAATGTTTTAGAAGCCGTCCCTGTGGGTTATGGTGGCAACTTGTTGATAAACGGGGGTGGCGAGTTGGGAGACCCCTTAGATATTGGCTGGCGTGATGTCAAGGGAGAGTGGCAGCGACGTTCCGGTGGCTATAGTGGCAATTTCAGAATTATGGGTTCCGGCGCTAGTGGTGTAGATGTAGAAGCTTACCAGAACGTAGACGTCCGTGAGTTCGCCGATACTATTGGCACGGGGCAACAATCCTTTAGCTTTACAGGTTACGTGGCGAATACTAATGATAGAATAACCATTAGCATGTTGTTTTTAGATGCTTCCGAAACGGTATTGGCTAATTACCCTGTCCCGGTCATTAAGGAAACGGGATTTTGGGATTTAATCTCAATATCCGATAAGCTCGCACCAGTTGGGACGACCCATATAAGGATCAAGCTGTTCAGTGAAGCTGCAGGATCTAATAATGCAAGTTTTGATGAAATGAAATTGGTGGCAAATAAGATTCCCGCAGAAACCTATGTTGAGTGGGCTAACGGTGGTAATTTTGGTGATGATGCTAATGGCGACGGAGTAAGTAACGGATTAGCTTATGCTCTAGGTGCAGATGATGCTAGTGTAGTTGCCACTAACCTTATGCCGACTGCTGAATTAGGTGATGACCCCGCTTACTATGTGTTCTGCTACCGTCGTTCTGATGATGCTCATGTTGACCCAAATACTACTATTTGTGCAGAATACTCTCTCGATATAGATACATGGGTAGTCTGTGAAGAGGTAGCCGGTAATGACAATATTATCCTCACTGAGGTAGATGACTTCTACGGTACAGGAGTCGATAAAGTTGTGGTGAAGATAAAGCGTTCACTAGCAAATGGAAAAGGGATATTCTGCCGATTGAAAGTGACTCAGTAATTTACCTTGAGTATGAATGAGCTCTATTTGTTAGGATTACATTCTAAAAACTGAAAAATGGCCGTGCCGTTCTGGATTTCTTAGAATGGTACGGCTAAGTTTTTAATTGGTATCTAGTTCTGTGTGGTGTTTTGATGTATCAGCTCTTACACTTATTGAATAAAATATAGAATTTAGGCCTTCGTTTTATTACTAGAGGTTCATATCTATTTCTCAACAACGTGCGTAGAGCGAGTGACGCTCTACAAAAACACTTCTGTGTGCCTACTCTATCTTCATGTTTTAGATGGGACTAGCCGAATTAATAGTTCTTTAGGTAGCGTCTCCTACTGTAATCTGATGTCACTCCTAGGATAATGCTACATACTGCCTTGTTCTAACTAACAGCTCAAGAATACGGGGTTACAGTCATCGGGTCTTTTGAGTTAGGTGAGTTCATAGTCTAGTAAAAAATGAGCTAGAACGATACTCTCAAACAAGGATGCTTAGTCATTGGAAAAAAATCTAGAAAATAGGTTTAATCCTTCGCCATACGGGTATGGGTCCTATTTGTCTACTCGGTTTTAGGGAAGGAACTTAGTGTAGTTCGTAGTTCAACAGCGTTGTTAAATTAGAGAGGGGAAGAGTGGGAGGTTATTTTCTGTTTAACCAGGAGGTAGATGGTAGGTAAGCGTCTTTAAATTGGCCATCTAGCCAAGATCTGAAATTAGCATAGGCTTCCCGGTCTATGATTAATTTATCTT